>VYZT01021358.1:21827-47091 GCA_013400735.1 Pomatostomus ruficeps
GAGGAGAGGAGAGGAGAGGAGAGGAGAGGAGAGGAGAGGAGCCCAGCACTCCCTCCCCACATCCCCCTCAGGAAGCTGCTGTGAGGTCTCCCCCTGCTCAGCCCCCTTTTCTCCAGACTGGACAAGCTCAGAGTCCGTGTCCACTCATGTTCTTGCAAAATCTCTAAATGCTTTAAGAACTTCTGGAAAACTCAAATGTCCAGAATATTTCAGAATCCAAAATGTGAAAGGTTTCTGATATATCTAAGCAGCAACATGATGAGGAAATCAGAAAAAATTAATTGCACCTTTTAGTGAGTTTCCCATTAGAACAGGGAGAAAAGGATCTCACTGTACTGAGACTAAATTGGAAGTAAGGATCTGGAAATTTTTTTTCTGTGGTCTCTTTAAACATTCACTAATTTTTGTTAATGGATATGGAAATTTCCCTGATTGATCACTAATTACTAATGAACTACACTGTGAGATTAGCGATGATATTTCTTGGACAAAGGAAATTGAATTCTCAAGGTTAGTTTACTCGCAGCAAGCCAAATATTCCCTGGCACTCTGCAGGCCCATTTGCATTTCAATGAGGTTGTGGCTCTGTGCCATCAGCTACCATACCTTGCCGCCAGTGGAGTCACCCCGTCCCTGCAAAAAGAAAGAGCTCTCATTTCTTAGTCTGAAAGTTGGTTTTCTACGTGTAATTTTATTTTTTTAAGGCAAAATCAGCTGCTATAGCTCTGTCTCAAATCTAAAGGGATAAATCCAACACATTTAGTTCCACACACAATGTGACAAACATATTTTTATACACTTAAGCAAGTCAGTGATGATACTGGCAAATTCATTGAGAGCTCCACTCACCTAAAATGAGAAAATAACCTGAATTTCCAGCAGCAGCAAGCTTTCCAACCTTGTGCTTCAAGCTGAATGTGTTAATTCCTGCTTCTATTGGCAGGAGTAACTGCTTCCTAGTGCATGGCAGTGCCTCTGGATTTCTCAATCAATAGATAAATAAACAAGCATGTCACATAATTATCTGTCCTAGCAGTGCCTGGCATCTTTCTCTTGTTTCATTTATTTATTGCATCCAGCTCTCTAAGCAAGTTTTACACTAAAAATCAGCAGAGAATAATTGTGTTAGTTGTGATGAGGGATGGATATAGCGAATAATGGTTACCCATATTTCAGTTGTTATGATCTGGTATCCTGAACTGGCTGGGTAATGTAAAGTCAAGTCTTCTTCCAGCAATTTCTGGTCTCCTTTTTGGTGATGATTTGCCTCAAATACATCTAATTAATAATTGGTGGAGTGGCCTCCCCATCTGTGGGCAGAGTCTGTCCCTGCTGGCCTCCCTCTCACAGAACTGAGAAGTCTAAACCCGAATGGTTCCCCCAGTTCTGCCCTGGGTGACTGGCACTGCTCAGTCAGGGGCACTGACCCGGCTCAGAACTGGGGAGACCTTTGGCAAAAACAACAGCAGCTCAAGGAATTCTCTCTCTCTGGATTTGTGTCGTTTTGTGAAGCTGAACAAATATGGAATTTCACATTCCGTGCCTCTGGAGTGACTCTGGAGACTGGGAGTGGGGGTTGGCACCTGTCACCTGAAACAAAGGCAGGAGCACAATGCATTCAAATTGCCATTGTAATGATGCCTCAGGATTGAGCTTTTCTATTTCCCAGCCCCTGCCCTGCTTTAGTGTGGAACTCTCACACTCCCCACGGGCTGGGAGCTCCTGTTCTCCCATCCTGCTCAGACACAACAAATCCTCTCCAGGCTGCACTCAAGGACACCTCGTTGTTCCAGGCCCCCAAAGATGGAAACGGAGCCTCTAAAAGGGGGGACAGACTTGGGCTCAATTCCATCATCACCTGAAATTGTCATTGGAGAATGAACCCTGATCTGGGCATGGATCCAAACTGATCCAAGTGGAGCAAACTGGTGCCCCGGGGTCCATGTTGGGTGTGGCCTCTCCCGGAGAGGCTCTGAGTGCCCGAGGTGTCCCTATTGAAGGCCCTGCAATAAATCCCCATTTTATTCTCTTCATCTTCTCTGGCCTCTACTCAGGCATCAGTACAGCTCAGGCAGTTCCAGGGATGATGCCATTGTCCCATTGTTCCCACTAAGAGCACAAGAGAGACGGCTCCAGTGACACAGAGAGCTCTCAGGAGGGGCTGGATCTCGAACAAAGGCTGGCCACGTGAATCATCTTTTTAACAGGAAACCTTCCAAATAAACCTCTTGGTGCAGCAGTGTGGGTTAGTGGTGACTCAACAGCCAGAACTGTGGGGTACAAGGCACAGCAGAACTTTCCTCACCTTAATTGCCCCGTGCTGCTCAAGAGGTTGACTTTCCCATGAGAAGAAAAATCATTCCATTTCGAATAATTTAAAAACAAGCAAACAAACCCGAGGCTTTTTGCGTGTGCAAATGCAGCATATTTATCACAGCGTGCAGGAGCTTGTTTGTTGGTTTGTTTTATGTTCCCTTCCTAATGTCATCAGAGTGCTCCTGGGGAAAAACCTCAAACAGCAAACAGCCAACTGACAGCAGGCAGGAGAAGAATTCCCAGACCTTGCATCATCCCAAACAACCACAATAAATAATTAAGAGCAGCCATGGCATCACACAAATGTTTGACCACCAAGTGATGTCTCGCACTGCATTTTAAATGTCAGAAAGTCAGGGACTGGTGAACAAGTGCAGGGAGCGAATTTAACAGCAGAAAACCTGGAAATGTCCCATTTCTGTGTGAGTTCCTGTCACTGCAGCACAGCTGGGCTCAGGGGACAGGGGCTGCCTGCGGTCAGGCACACGGAGATTGCAGGATCATGGAATGGGTTGGGTTGGAGGGACCTCAAAGCCCACCCAGTGCCACTCCAGGGACACCTCCCACTGTCCCAGGCTGCTCCCAGCCCCAATGTCCAGCCTGGCCTTGGGCACTGCCAGGGATGCAGGGGCAGCCCCAGCTTCTCTGGGCACCCTGGGCCAGGGCCTGCCCACCCTGCCAGGGAACAATTCCTGCCCAATATCCCAGCCAGCCCTGCCCTCTGGCACTGGCAGCCATTCCCTGGCTCCTGGCCCTGCAGTCCCTGAGGAATTGTCCCTCTGCAATGAAAATACATAGGACAGCGAGGTTCCAGTGGAAGTGCCAAAAGCTGGGGCTTCTTTCAGGCTGCTTTTAATGAAACAACTTCAAACCTGTATGAAAAGAAACCAAAACCACCTCTGAGCAACCATTCTCCCTTTCTCTCTGCCTCCACATCTAAACATGTTCCTGCCACGGGCTCCTCTGTGTCCCAGGCCCTGTGGAGTGGGGCTGTGAAGCCTTGCAGAAGGAGGCAGTGCTGGGAGTTATGGATTCCCTGCTCCCAGCTCCTCTGGAGCCCAGCAGGGATTTCATGCTGCTGTTGATGCTTCAGGCCCCTCTCTTTTCTGCCGTTGTTTTCCTTCCTCTTGGCAGCCTGATCGCTGGATGCTAATGGACATTTGAGGCACTCTGCCTCCCTGGTGCTCTTTCAGAATCAATAA
The DNA here is from genome assembly GCA_013400735.1 of Pomatostomus ruficeps. Classification (NCBI taxonomy): domain Eukaryota; kingdom Metazoa; phylum Chordata; class Aves; order Passeriformes; family Timaliidae; genus Pomatostomus; species Pomatostomus ruficeps. The sequence goes on from VYZT01021358.1 coordinate 25,346, forward strand.
ACCTTGAGAATTATTTTATTTTGCCTCTGGAGAAGCATCCCAGGTACCAATGGGATGAATATTGTGGTGATTCAGTGCATTAAAGGGATGGATCCCATACTTCAGCCCAGGCTTTAAGCTCAGCCCCTAAGTCCTCACGTGGGGCTGGACATGGACCCAAGCACTGGGAGGAGGGAGAAGCTGAACCTCACCCATTAAAGGCATGCAGAGGTCAGCAGTTCTCTTAAACTGAATTTGAGGCAGGACAATTTGAGCCAGCTTCTGGGATTTGAGCCTCTTCAAGGAGATCATTCCAGTGATGGAGTGAATATTCTATCATGGTTTAAAGCTGTGCTAATGTCTCAAAATCCTTCTCAGTTCAAAGCTGTTGTCACAAGGGGATTTGGGACTCAATTGATCTTACTGTGAAGATCAAGGCCTGGTTGCAGGGAGAGATGAGCAAATTCTTGGCTGCCATAAACCAGCACAGCTTTATTGGAGTCAGCAGAACTCCATGGAACCTCCTAGGAGCTGGAATTTCCTACTGTCCCAGCCTGCAGTGTGAATTTATCCTTTGGAACAACTGCTTTATGTGCTTCTAGTTATATCAAAAAAAAGTCCATAGATACCATTGATGTGTCACCTTTGAGCCTTGTGAAATGAGTGTGGATGTTAACCAGCAATAGATAAATTTAAAAAAAATTAAAAAGAGATAAACGCCCATTATTTTAATTTAATACCTTTATAAGGTATAAATAAGGAAATGCTCTTATGCCTCTCACACATTTGCAGCAGACAGCCTCCAAGAAATCCCAAGGGATTCCCTCTAACCCTTGGAATGCTGCAGGGGAGCTGCTCCTGCTGCAGCTCAGGGCTGGGTGTTTGTCTGCTCCTGGGTTTGTCATGCCAGGAAAGTCCTGGAATGGACCTTGGACACCGTGGCAGCTCTGTTCTCTGCACATGATATGTAAGGAGCAGCTTTGTGAGAGCTCTCAGAGCTTTCCTGATGTCTGCGTTTACCTCCAGGATTCCCCGGCAGCCAAACAACAGCGGGAACAGTTCTGTGGCTCAGCTCAGGGGCACAGGGCTCCTGCTGAAATGACAAATTTTAGATCCATTTGTGGGTCCCTTCGAAGAGGGATTGTGCCAGTCGTGGTTTGGCAATATAGGAACAATTTAATGGATGAGACCAATGGCACAGCGATCCACAGCTGTGCTCTCCCACATTTCATGTTTCCATATTTTGTGGTGGGTGTTGGACTAAACTCAGGAATTATGGGTTGTTATTACATGAGAGTCTCACTATCTAGTTAATAATAATAATAATAATAATAATAATAATAATAATAATAATAATAATAATAATAATAATAATAGTAATAATAAAGGCACTCTAGAAGTTATTTTTCAAGCTGACGTGGATTTGGCCCTGATAACTCAAATTATTATTGCCTAAATCACTTTGATAAGACTTAATTTATTGCACTTTAAAATGTGGCTGTAAGTTATGCACAGATTATGGTCAGCGACAGTTACGAGAAAAAAATGTATTTTAGGGAGAACTAAAATATATTTGGTTACCTTCCCCTAAGATCTTTAAGGGATTAATTAATTACTTCTTTATTTTCATATGGACAGAATCAATGTGGATGAAGCAGCTCTGCTTTGTAGTACTGAATTACTGCTTTTTATTTTTAACCAATATCATATTAAGAATTTTGGGAACGAGTTATCCAAATGGTGATTGCTTTTACACAGCTCTTTACTTATTTTATGAAGAAATCTGCTTTACACAAAATTTGCTCTTTATGCTGCTTAACGAGCAGTTGTTTGTACAGCTGAATAAGGGAGAAATGGGTCGACAACGTTCGATAACAATTCCTGCATTGTGCTTAGAAGGTAGAATATGAAATTGTTCTTGGCTATTACCTTCTCTTGTGAGTCTTGGGCCGCCCATTCCTGAGCTGGTAATTAAACATTAAATGCCACATTGGAGAGGTCATGAACATTGACAGTGATTGCAATCCTGTATTAATTGACTGCCAGAGAGAGGTACTTGGAGTTTTAAAGCAGGCACAGGGAAACTTAATGAAAGCATCAGCCAATTCTCTCTTTAGCATCACTAAAACCTGGGGTTTTTATAGACTCTCCGTTTCCTCAGCTCTGAGATGCTGTGCCCAGAGTCAAATTGTACAAGGATATTCCTATTCAAAAAATATTGAAATGGATAATTTACAAAAAAATACAAACCCTTCATAAAATCAGGATTTTACAAACAGATGTTCTTGAGTAGTTTGAGATTGAAGTACATCCATTTCCAGAAAGCAAGATGTGCATTGCTGTCCCAGCAAGCATAAAAGAGAATTAAATAGCTGGATACCCTTTAAACTTTTCATATTTTGTGGATTTTTACTAATTATTACAGAAACCATTAGAGACGTGACAGCTGAATTATTAATTGTAATAATTTTCTCCTTTAAGTTGTTTTCTGTAAATACGCTTTCAGTAAATATTTCTACAGAGTGTCTGTAAAAAAATAATTACAAATAATTACAGCCCCTCCATGGGCAATGATGATGGAGGAAATTAATCAAATATATACAGAACTTGATTAATTTCTATGATTTCACAATTTGGACTGTGTTCCTCAGGGCCTGATGTGCTCAGAGAGTTCTTCCTGGACTCATTGAAGTGTTCCTCAGCATGACAGAACTGGCTCTGCAGCATCCTGCCTGCCAGGACCTCCTCATGCTCTGCTAGGACCTCCTCATGCTCTGCCAGGACCTCCTCATGCTCTGCTAGGACCTCCTTGTGCTCTGCCAGGACCTCCTTATGCTCTGCCAGGACCTCCTTATGCTCTGCCAGGACCTCCTCGTGCTCTGCTAGGACCTCTTTGTGCTCTGCCAGGACCTCCTCATGCTCTGCCAGGTCCTGGAAGGCACAGGAGTGGCTCTCAGAGCCCTGCTCTCCTCCCCCGGGGCACAGAGCCCAAGGTGATGCATCCCTGTCCTTGGTGCCCATGGCAGCGGAGGGACCTGTCCCTCTCTTGGTGGCAAATGGCACCACGGATCAATTGTCACTTCAGACGGGATCAGGGGCTGCCATGCCACTGTCAGAAATGACCTTTGCTATTGGTGGCTCTGGGGGCGGTGCCTTGGGGGAGCAGTGGGAGTTCTTTGTGTGCAGCCTTTGCTCCTGAGCCCCAATCTCGGGCTGATCTCTGCTCAGAGCTGATTGCAGCCCCGAGTCTCTCCTGGTGTGGAGATCTCAGTGTCCCTTGTCCAGCAGTTGCTGCAGTTCAGATGTTTGATCAATTTTTGAGTCTTTACAGGTTCAGAAAGATGTTGGTGACCTGAAGGAGCTGCAGGAAAGCTGGAGAGAGACAATTGCCAAGGGCTGCAGGGCCAGGAGCCAGGGAATGGCTGCCAGTGCCAGAGGACAGGGCTGGCTGGGATATTGGGCAGGAATTGTTCCCTGGCAGGGTGGGCAGGCCCTGGCACAGGGTGCCCAGAGAAGCTGGGGCTGCCCCTGCATCCCTGGCAGTGCCCAAGGCCAGGCTGGACATTGGGGCTGGGAGCAGCCTGGGACAGTGGGAGGTGTCCCTGCCATGGCAGGGGTGGCACTGGATGGGCTTTGAGGTCCCTCCCAACCCAATCCATTCAATGATCCTGTGATAATGCCATTTAATAGTTTGGAATATGAACCCGTGCAGCACAGGCTACGTTTATTTTATTTATCCCCTTCTCCAAGCAGTGTCACAATGCCTGTTTGGGAGCATCCATCATCTCCCTGCTGTGGTTGCTCAGCAGGTCAGCGCTGAGAAATCTGAGTGATCTGCTCCCCCTTGTCAGCACCAACGTCATCCTCGAACAAATGCAAAACCAATTCTGAACCAAAGGCTGTGCTCCTGCCCACTGGTACCTACTGACTGCAGAGCAAGTTCCATGTTTGCCACTGATGAGGGAATTTGGGCAAGCTCCTGGGCTCCCAGCTCAGTTTGGGAATCAGAATCATCTATCCACCCTGCAGAGGCAGCGAGGTGAGGCACAGAATGGTTCTTGTATTGTCTTCCGGAACATAATTCCTCCACTAATTCAGCTGCTCTGCCCCTTCCTTCTCTTTCCCCGTGGTGAAAAAACATGAAGTTATAACATTTGCTAAATGACTAATCAAGAAATTCCTTAAATTTGCTGTTAATTACACATTACTGACCAGGCAGACGGAATGCTCCTGGTTTTCATAGCTCAGAAGATGCTGGACGAGAATTTCTATACCTCAACAGCTCTGACTGTGGGGGTGGGCTCATCATTGAATGTTTTTAGATGTGCTATTCTTCTGTATCTGCATAATAAAATAATATATCAGAAAAAATTGTCTGTATATTCTCAGCCCTGGTGATCCCGCACCCCAAGTTACTTCAAAAACAAAGAAAAGAAAAAAACCCAAACACAACCAAAGCAAACAAAGAAACCCCAACTAAACAACCAAACAACCCCCCCAAAAAACCCAACCCCCCAAAAAAACCAAAAGTACCCCCAGAAAACCCCCAAAACAAACAAATTATCCCCCAAACCCTCACAAACAAACAAACAAACAAAAAAAACACCAAAAAAAAGAGAGAAAAAATCCTAAGATAAATATTGGAGCAATGTAAAAAGAAATAAAAGTTCCAGGACAGTCTTAGTGTTGACTTTTTTAACTAATTCAGTGAGATTTTTAATATAGAGAGAGCAGAAGTTAAACATAAATTAAAAAGTAACTTCTAATGAAGTATTTTTATAGGGGAATATTTTATGCCTACTCTGTCTCTTTTTATATCTTTAATTTGCTGGGTGAAAACAGAGAGATGGTTCTTTTTCTCTGTTTCTGGCAACCTCCTGGAGTTAAAGCACGACGAGAAGAGCGCATGCATTCCCCAGGAACTGATCCTGGCTGTGATGCAGAGAGCAAAGGAAAAATCCTGCGGGTCCAGAGGGGACCCCGGAGGTGCTGAGGGGGCTGGAGCCCCTCCCCTGGGAGCCAGGCTGGGAGAGCTGGGGCTGCTCAGCCTGGGGAGGAGAAGGTTGTGTGGAGACCCCAGAGCACCTTCAGGGGCTGCAGGGAAACCAGAGAGGGACAATTCCTCAGGGACTGCAGGGCCAGGAGCCAGGGAATGGCTGCCAGTGCCCGAGGGCAGGGCTGGCTGGGATATTGGGCAGGAATTGTTCCCTGGCAGGGTGGGCAGGCCCTGGCCCAGGGTGCCCAGAGAAGCTGGGGCTGCCCCTGCATCCCTGGCAGTGCCCAAGGCCAGGCTGGACATTGGGGCTGGGAGCAGCTGGGACAGTGGGAGGTGTCCCTGCCATGGCAGGGGTGGCACTGGATGGGCTTTAGGGTCACTTCCAACCCAACCCATTCCATGATTCTGTGGTTCTCTGACAGAACTCACCATTCCCAGCTTCAATACGTAATTCCATTTCTCAGTCACTCATACACAATAAGTGATGAATACAAATATTAATTCAACATCTATCTCGTAACACAAAATCACAAATTTTTTGTTTCTAAGAGTTTCTGAGGGCAGCTATAAAATAATGACTCTGATATTTTCAGCCAGTGGATCTTCAATGGCTTTCAAACAAGCTCCGAGAGTTTTTTGCTCCATCACCTATGGGTTATTTTGCTGTTTTTAACCCAAGCAGAGCCAGATGGAAACGGCAGAACTGCACTGACCATGTGAAATCAGACCAGGGTGGTGCCCATGCAGTGCTGGCCATGCAGAGAACTGAAGTTGTTGTCCAAGCTGTAAAACCCTGGGGTGCAGGGGCTGTTCTGCACGAGCTGCCCCACTTTGTCTCTCTCCACAGGCCCTTTGTTCTGCAGGCATTTCCCTGCCCAGCAGGAGCCCTTCCCTCCAGCCCCACTCCCCCAGCAATCCTCCCCATCTGATGGATGATTCCAAGAGCTGACTGCGCTTCCAGACCCGCAGAGTTCTCCAGATGCGCTTGTGCAAAAAGTTTATGGGTTAATTTCTTATCTTAATATATAATTTAGAGGACAATATTTCTTACTCTGCCTATTAGTCCTCATGCCATGGCAAATTATGAATACTCAGATATTTCAGTTCTCTAAAGCACCAGAAATCCTTTGCTGATTTAAATGAACAGGTTAGTTCCTTCTCTTCTAAGGCATAAATCCTCTCATAAATTATTTGTCTTTTGTTAATTCTACTTTTTGAAATGCTGCTAATTGGCCCAGCCTACAAATCTGCCTTCACTTCTCTGAGGTTCCTACCTGAAAACCTCTTGTCCTGCATGACCGTGCTCTTCTTTCTAGGGTTGTTTTCCTTTGTGCCATTTATTGTTTCTTTAGGGTGACTCTGAAAGTGAACTCATTGAGCTTTCTTCGAGAAATTCTGAAAAATTAACTATTTTAGGCGAAGAGGTAAAAGCTAACCAAAGTTTGGGTGTTAAAAATTTGGATTTTGTGATAGACTTGGCTATTGTTAATTAGCTGATGTGAGGGCTGCTCTGAAAAGTGCTGCACTGCTCTGACATTTGCTGCTGGTCTGTGGACAGTCTGTCCTTGTCAGCCTTGTCCTAACTCCAGTTCACCTCCCCTAGAAACTGCCTGTCCTTTAGGGGGCTCTTTGGAAGAATAAATCAATGATAAAAAAAATGTTGAAGATAAAAAAAAAAAAAATACATGTAGTTCCACTAAGAACGTATTTAAAAATAAAAATTGTTCAGTATATATACTTTTGATTAAGTAATTCATTCATTATTTATCATGCTGCTAATAATATACGGAAACTCTTTTTGAACCTATAGCAATACATAATATTTCTTGAAAAGAGTTTCCAGCTTGCAAGTGTGGTTTGGGAGGAGTTGTTTACCCAGCCATTGGAACTGTGACATCCTCAGTGCTGATTTTGCAGGACTGAAAAGGAGAATTCGGTGACTGCAGGGCTGAAGAGCACGGGGTGACCTTGCCACTGGATGCCACTTTATCAGGCATCTCCTGAAGATTTAGGTGCATCCTAAATTGTTCCTAACAGCCTTCTCAGGCTTCTGCAAAGCCCCAAAAACTGCTGTGTGTTTTTGTTATTCACGGGTGGTGTGATCCCTCCAGGATTACAGAAGTTCTCTGTTATGTGATCCTCACATTTCACGGCTCCCAGCCAAGCTCTGAGCAGGGACTTTGCCAAACCTTCTCTCAGCCCCATAAATCTGAGAAAAATGAGCAGCAGAGAGCACAGGACTGACTGAGAGGGGCACTTCCCTTCTGCTTTGGAGCTTTCAAGCTCTGGGTTTCACACCTCCTGTCCAAAGAAGGAAAACTCACACTTTGGCCTCTCTAATTTATTTTTTTAAGTTGTGGCTTAGCATTCAAAGATGGCAGAGAGGTGTCCTTGGGTGTGCTGTGTACACTGCATTGCTCAGACCCAGCAGAAACTGTAAAAACTGAAATTAGTTTAGGAGAAAGCTGAAATCAGCAATTGGCACCACGCTCCAAGGCTGCAAGGGAGGAGCTGCAGCAGAACTCCTCAGCCCGTTGTACCTGGGCTGATGGTGCCAGGCCTGCTGGGGCCAGGAATATCCAGCTCCATTCCCCCTGAAAGGCAGCACTCAGAGCAGCTCTGCACCTGCTCCCTCACAGCCAAGCCCTTCTGGCAAAACCAAAAAGAGAAAATGTCTTCGCTCAAATGCATTTGAGAAATTTTTTTTCCTACTTATCTTTTCATAAAAAGAGAAAGAGGCTCAGCTTCTTTCCCCCCCATATGCAGCAGTTCTCCCCGAAAGGATTACTTTCAGTAGTTCCTCTTATTACCCAGGAAAAAAGAGAGGAGGAATCCTTTGAAAGTTGTCTGGCAGATTTGGGGGCCAGATTCCTTCCATCTATTTATCTCCTGTCCCATTTATTCCTCAGTTTCATCAGCAGGATACACAACACTTTGGGAGACTGGGATCTTTCTACAGCCCTGGAATATTTCAGGAAAATTAAATTTTCCTTCCACCTGCCTCTGTTTTAGAAAAATCTGTGTTTTTTGGTGATTGAATCCCTGCAAGCTGTGGTGGTAAGGTCATCAGCAACATGTATGTTCACATAGTGCTACAGATCAGCAGCAACTGTCCCTGTGCTAAAAAAAAAAATAAATTACAGTTTCAAGCTGTAGGAAAGCAGAAAGTTCACCCTTTTCACTCGGAGCTCTCATCAGATTTCTCCTGCTCTTTGCTGTTTTGTTGTGTGATTATGATGTTCTTTGAATTGCCTAAGCAGTCAATGGGAGAGCGAGTTACCTGCTCTCCACAGCTCTTGACATCAGCTAAACAATGCATGAAAGTGTTTTATAGAAAGAGACAGACAGGGGGAGAGATATGGAGGAACGGCAGATACAAAGTGACATTACACATTTTAGGAAATGACAAAAGAAAACACGTTCAAAGTCAAAAGCCTTCAGCAGCAGCAGCATTTTTAAAAGGCCTGGTATCACAGTAAATAAGATTTTTTTCAGAGCCTTTTGGCAAAGGGAATAAGATTTTGTCATTTTTCTCTATTGGTAAATTATCTTTGAAAAAAGGGAAGATGCTTCCAGGAAATAGTAGCTAAGAAAATCTACTCCTGGCAAACAAAGAATGCTTTTACAGGAGAATCCTATCCAAAGGGAAAGTTTATGACACAGTTACAGTGGGGACAACATCTCTGAAAATTGCATAAGTGATTAGAAGGGAGAACTTCTCATCTGGTAATTTCGGTCTTAAAAGCTTTTCTTACACAGGTGGTGAGGCTCCATTCTGATTTTATTGTCGTTCTTGTTCTTGGTTATTCTGCTCTGGCAAAATGGGCACCTGGCACTGCATGTTGGTAAAAACTGGGAAAATCAGACTGCTCCTATTGGGGATGGTGAGGAGAGGATTTCACAGAACTGAACTGACATTACTTTTAGGCTGTTAAAGTGGGATGATCAAATCATGGAATGGGTTGGGTGGGAAGGGACCTCAAAGCCCATCCAGTGCCACCCCTGCCATGGCAGGGACACCTCCCACTGTCCCAGGTGCTCCCAGCCCCAATGTCCAGCCTGGCCTTGGGCACTGCCAGGGATGCAGGGGCAGCCCCAGCTTCTCTGGGCACCCTGGGCCAGGGCCTGCCCACCCTGCCAGGGAACAATTCCTGCCCAATATCCCAGCCAGCCCTGCCCTCTGGCACTGGCAGCCATTCCCTGGCTCCTGGCCCTGCAGTCCCTGAGGAATTGTCCCTCTCTGGTTTCCCTGCAGCCCCTGAAGGTGCTCTGGGCTCTCCACACAACGTTCTCCTCTCCAGGAGCAGCCCCTGCTCTCCCAGCCTAAAAAATCAGTAACTGATAATGTAATATCAACTCCCCTAACTATCAGTAATCTGATCATTTAGGGATATCAAATCCCTGAATTTTTTACCAAGTGAAAAGTTTCAATTCCCTTCCAGGCTGGACAAGCTGTGGAGTTGCTGTGATTGTTCCCTGACTGAATGAAGGCCGGGCAGCTCAGACATTCACCCCTGGCTGGGAAGAACAACCCAGCTGTGTATGCCAGGATTGGAAAGGAAATATTATTTTATTTTACATGATCAAACTAAACTTTGAAGATGTAAATGATTTATTGTCAGCTTTGTGGCAGGTTCCATACAGGCACCAGTGGAGTCTGGTGTTCATGCAAATTTTCAGTATATTGGACCCAACAGGCAAATCTTCACACAGAGTCTCAAAGAAAATGAAGGATGTGCACACTTACTTAAGGTCAGAACTAGTATTAGAAGGAAAAATTGGGGGAAAAATTGCAGTTTAATAGTGAGAGAAGAGCAGTACGAAGCAGAACTCTGAAATTCTCATGCAGGCCCTGCTGCTCCTTGCCGTGCCCTCGGGCCAGGAGCGTGGCATTCCTGGTTCTTCCTTCAGCTGCTGCACAAATCAAGGATAATGCTCCTTACAAGTCCCTTCCTCTCAGGGATGATGTGAATCTGAATTAATGCTTAAAAAGCATTTTCAGATCCTGTAATTGAGGCACTGTGTAAGTGCAGTGTATTAATATTTTACTGAATACAGTAATTCCTGCATTTTAAGCAGCAAACCCGCTGTTAAACGGCATCATTGGCATGAGTGTAAATATCAAATTGTTGCATCCAAATTAGACTTTAAATCATGTTTCCTCATGGAAAAGTTGCCACAGCAATCATTCCATTTCCAGCTGGGATCTGCCGGGGTAGGATTTAGCACAAAGTCATTTCTGAACTCGCTGATATCTCTTTAACTTCAACAACACAGACGGCATTTGGTTAGATTTCCATTTGACAGATACAGATGACAATCGAATTATTTTTGTAACGAGGCATCCAGAAATACACAGAGCAGAGGGGCAACAAATGTTGCTTTGAATTAATATTTAAATCTCATTGTTTGAAAGAGTCCTCTTGAAAGAAAATCACGACTGATTTTTAATAGCGCGGAGCCCCCAGAGTCCTTCAGCTCTATCAGCTCTGGAGTGTCAGTCTCTTTTAATCAGTCCTTCTTTTATCACTGAGCCCTGCATGACAGCCTGAAGTTTCACCCTGAGGTGTAAAGCATTGAAATATATATGTGACTTATCTGACTTCAACTTTAAAAGGATTGCATGGCAGCAGAAGGACAAACGCTGTCCTGATTGCAGTCAGTGCTGCGTGGCACTGAAAACGCGACTGGCAAAAGGGAGAGGCCTGAGAAGGAGGAAACAGCAATGTCTAAATAATGACATTTCCTTTACATGCTAATGGTCAGAGCCAGCAGTCACAGAAACCTCCATGCTGAATTATAAAATCTTCAAACTGACAGGAGGAGCCTGATTCCCGTGAAAGCAAAGGCAGAGCTCTCATCGATGTGAAAGGACCCCGAATGCAGGGACTCGCATCCCATTCTGGCCTGGAAAGGAGAATGGCTCGTGGCAAATACCCCAGAGCTGCAGCTCAACACAGATCTTCTTCTTTTCTCTCATTTGAACTACATTGCCTCTCTTCATTCAACCAAGGTCTGTCATTAATAGAGATTTTTTAATGATCCTTTATAGAGTTCGTAGGGAATTTGAAGATGTTTCAGTAAAAATGCATCACTGGGAACACAACAAATGAGCTTGCCCGACTTCCTGTAGTTATGTCTATTTCTCTCTGTGCCAAGATGGATTTAAAAATGTAATGGGGCCTGAATCTGGGCAATTGAGGCAAAAATTCCACCTCTTAGGTCAGATACCAAATGCAGACCTTGACCCAGTTGGTCTGTAAGGCCTTTGAGCAGTGACCAGCAGCTATGACCAATATTAATGTGCAATTAATTAACAGCTGATTTTCAAAGCCTGTTCTGCCATATCACCTAAAAATGTGTCTGAACTGTGATGTTTAGTGCTATGAACCTCTTTGGCTTTTTATATCGTGCTTGCAGTCATGACAAAAACTTTGTTCTTTTAGTTGTGTTCAGAGCACATCGACTGTTTTATCTTAACGGGGTGAATAATGCCCAGAACAGGTGAGGAATTATATCTTTAATTGAACTGTTAGGCACACTTTGGCTGCCATAAGACAATTATATTACAGCTTTTTATTCCTTTTAAGATACCACAGGTGAAGATGATAAAAATACACACAATTGTTTATAAAATGAGAAGGAAAGCATTTGCTAGAGACCAAATCCATGTTCATCCAGCTGCACTGCTGCCTCCAGCCTCTCAGAGCTGCTGTGCCTCGTGATGTGTCAAACCTCTAGAATTGATTTATCAAAGGTAACTTTATCAGAGGTGATTTTTTCCCTAATTCTACTGGTGAATCACGAGTGTGTACTATGGATGTAGCACCATATTTATGGAACTCTATAATGCCAATTCTTTTCACTAAATGCTGACTTTTGTTCCTTTATGAAACGAGGGAGAACACGGGAAGTGCGTGTGTGGTTTAAATGTGTTTGGGTGTGATGCAGCTGTGAATCCAGAACGTTTGGGAAGCGGAGAAATGTCAGTAGAGGGAGCTCCTGCTGCATTTTTTGGGGAAAAATCCTTGCCAACCTTCGGTGGAGGAGCTGTTTGCAATGCTGGGAGCCAGCTGCCGCTCGCGATGCGCTCCCTGACTGCTTAGCAGCGCGTTTGAGGCACACGACACAATAACATGAAAGGAAATGGTTTCGTATCCATCGGCCTTGTCATCTTTGCTGGATTAGGGATGGATTGCAGGCTGCAGACCCCATCCAGCACCATTGTTCCACTTCCCTCTTTTTTCTTCCGGATCTCGCATTGAACCTTTTCAGTCACCTCAGATGTCAAGCCAAGAGTGAAAAAAATCAATACTCAGAGGAATCTGGTGCGACACGGGGAATGCAATTTGTCCAAGTAAAAGGGAACGAGAAGAAAACAACGTGTTTTTCCCTCAATATCCCACGTCTTCTTGATCAATAGGATACAATATTTGCCAGTCTCAGAGTCCAGTGACGAATTCCCAGTGTTCTGGAACATCTGGAGGATGGGAGATGAGGAGATTTACTCATTTCCTCACCTGCCTTTCCAGCGAGGCAGGAACAGCTGCAGGAGAGCAGACAGGGCAGAGTTCCTCAGGGTCTGCTCCCTGTGGGGTGGTTCCCGTGGCAGAAGGGAATTCCTGGACACTGCTCCTAAGGAGAAAGGACCCTGGGGTGGCCGGCAGAGTGGGAGGCAGCACAGGCTGAGCCTCTCGTGAGGTTTCCACTCCCAGCTCAATCTCATGGCAGGGGCTCAGCTCTGAGCTGGCACTGAAACCAAGGACAGGGGGGGCTGCAGTTCCACTGAGCGATGCCTGTACCACCCTGCTGAACCCAGCTGGGGGATTGGTTTGCAAATCTGCCCAATATTTCTGACAGTGAGATCTTCCCAGAATGTCCTCTCCTGGCTTAAAGCCTTCTTCTGCTGATTTCTCACTCAAAGGTGTTGAGAAATAACAACACCTTTGAGTGAGATGGAAATTCCTCCCTTCCCTTCCCTTCCCTTCCCTTCCCNTCCCTTCCCAAACCTTCCCAAACCTTCCCTTCCCAAACCTTCCCTCCCCTCCCCTCGTCAAGTTTGGGGGAGGAAAACAACCAGTTTTTTGTGTTTTCTTTTGGGTTAAAAGAAACTTCAGCCTTCAAAATACCTTGGGATACTCGTGCTACTTTTTAATATATATTTTAATAAAGTAAAATTTAAACAAGATAGCTTTGGTCAGTTTAAGATATTTACATTTCTGGGTACAGGTGCAGGTGTTTAACAAGGTTTCCAGAATCGTTGGGATTCCTTTCAGCCAGCAAAGCTCACATTTCCTGGTGTGTGATGCTTCCCAAGTCCCAGGCTTAAGCGCCCAACGTGGCTGAGTGTCATTTTTAAAGCATTAAACCCACACTGGGTTCACAGGTTGATTCAAATCACAGTTGCCTTTATGAGTGGATTTATTGAGCACCTGATGGTTAATGACACACTGAATTCTCGTGTCTCACAGACTGGGTCTCAGCCAGAACGAGGAGTTTAACCTGAAATCTGTCCTTTTTATTCCACAGCTTAATAGAGATTCAGGGGGCTTTGTGAAGAATCAATTTACTGAATCATCCTTAGTTTCCTTCTTCACACAGTTTAGAATATTTACTATGAAACCTCCCACTTAAAGCATAAACGTTTAAGAGATATTTTTCATAAAATAATGAGAAATGCTGGCAAGTATTTATTTTGCTTTGTTCCTAATTGTTTCCCTTGGGCAAACCGAGGAATTTTTCAAATCTGATGATTGTTGTTTGTGTGTTGTATCATGTTTACAAATCACCAGAAGATTTTAAAATCCATTTAGTAATTGACAATAAAGTATTCTGTTACATCAAACATCAAGATCCTTGAGGGAATTTTTAATTTGCCACACATATTTGGTTTTGCAACTTTTCAAGAAATAATTCATTTCCACTTATTTGCATAAGTGAATCCTTCCTCATTTTGAAATTTTATTCTGCTGAGTTGTGTTCCAGATACCAACGAGGTCAGAGAAATCTTTGTTGCAGGCTCAGTCAGCAGTGTGTGCAATGCAGAAATATTTATGCAAGACTCTTGAGTTTAGTCCAATTGAAAAAAAATAAATAAAAATAGTGACACAATGGAAGAAAGGCCAGGTTATGGATTGATGCTGTAGCCTGGGAACATCCCATGGATTTAGGGCACTCCAGAGCTCTCATCTTTATCACTTTTGTTTTCCTGAGTGTTAAGAACTGGCACAGAGCACGTGTCAAATAGACACACGGAGCTGCTGGATGACAAATCCGCCTGAACAAAGGTGAATTCTCTGGCCTGAATCATTCGGGTCCCCCTGAATGGCAGCACACCCACCTGGTGTGTTCATCAGCTCTCCCAGCTTTGTGTCACCTGCCAGCTGCTGCGTGGGCACCCAGAGCCGTCACCCAGGCCGGGCACAGGGACGCGGAGCGGTGCTGATGGCAGCGGTGACACCCAGGCTGCAGCACCCAGCATTGGCCCCAAGCTGGACTCTGTGTCACTGAGCCCCATGTCCCCGAGCCCAGGCAGCTGTCAGCCACCCTCTCCTGTCTCTCAGCCTGCACTCCCACACTTTGTCCCTTAAGGAACAGCAGAAGTGTCAAAGTCCTTGCCAGACTCAGGACAAGCGGCCTTCACCGCTGTCCTTTCATCCACCAGGTCACTTCCTTGTCAAAGGCCGTCACGCTGGCCAAACATGACTTCCCGTCACAAATCCGTGTCATCTGCTCCCAATTACCTTCCAGTCCTGAGTCAGACATCCTAAAGCTGTCAGCAAATATGTCCTGGGGAAAACGTCGCTGTCTGGTTTCATGGCCAGTTCTGTGACATCAACTGGGAAAAAGCCAAAGCTGAGGAGTTCTAACTCTCCCCACAGAAAGTACGACATGTGCAAATTATCTTCTCCGTCAGCAGAATATGAGCTGGAGTGAGGCGTTCTTCAGCACTTATTATCTGCTTGTGGCTACAATAAGAACTTTCCACAGAAACGAAACAAGAACTACAGCAGCCACAACTCTTTCAGTCTGAAGTTTTATTGCCAAACCAAAACTGAAACCAGAGTCAACGGAGGCCAAGACTCTTCAATTAACTTCAAAGGAGGCTGCTCTGTGCATGATGATCCATGGAATTAATGAGAAATATGGTGTATGGGTTTGAGTTTCACATTTACTGGAACCTGAATTCAAGTCTAGAGATTCCTGGGATCCCTGAAAGGGGAAGTGGTCTACAGTTTTCAGCTGTTCTGGAGGAGAGGAGCTGCTCTCCCTCCCTTCTTTCTCATGAGCTGAGAAAGAATAATGGAATAGAATGAAAGGAGATGACCTGAACATGGGGGGAAAAAAGCAAAGTTGTGCAGTCTGGGGTTTATGGAACTCTCCCAGATAGGGATTCTTTCACAGGTGTTAAATCAAATCCTTTCTAACTGAGCACTCGAATTTCCAAAACACTGCATGATTCTTTGAGGAAAAGAGAAGGACTGAAACACAGGAATGTCACCTATCTCCTGAAAGTAGGAGTTATTCTATTTATTTTTTTTAAAGGAATTAGAATTCTGCCTTCGGGAGAGACTGGGAGCTGTGAACCACAGCAGAATAAAGCCACCTACTTCTGGAAGCAGAGGCCAGATCCACCTTGAGGAACCCCCCAGGACCACCCGAGCCTTCCACAAGCGCGGGGGCTTTGCTGTGAGCCCCACGTCTGTGAACACTGCGAGTGTTTGTGTCTCCTCAGCGCACCCCTCTCCCAGCAGCACCCACACCGAAGGCAACAGAAGGAACAGAACATCCCTCTTGTTTCTGAGCTGCAGAGTTTCTGACTTCACCCCTGAAGTGCAGGATTCTGCCTGCAGAGCCCACAAGCAGCCTCAGCTCGGGGTTCAGTGCCAGGGGGTTTGGCCTGGTGGTCGGATGTCCAGGGTCAGCTCTTGCAAAGCCCCTGAGTGCCTTTGGGTCTCTGGGCTGAGCTGCTGAGGCTAAGTCAGTGCCTCGAGCAGTCGTTTTTCTTCTTAGTGCTTAAGGCTGGCTCCAGGAAAAGCCTTGATAAAATATGAAAGCCTTTGCTCAGGAATGGAATAAAGAGTCTCAGGCCAGGGGATTATCATCAATATATCTACAGGGAGCATAAAAATACCCATAATCTGAGCATAATTATCTCCTTTTCTCTCGAAAGACAGAGTGGCACGTCCCAAGTGAGGCATTTTGGGGACTTTGCTGAGCTGGGCCAGGGTTTTTACAAGAGCATGTAAGGACAGGACACAGGGAATGGCTTCACATGGACAGAGGGCAGGGCTGGCTGGGATATTGGGCAGGAATTTTTCCCTGGCAGGGTGGGCAGGCCCTGGCCCAGGGTGCCCAGAGAAGCTGGGGCTGCCCCTGCATCCCTGGCAGTGCCCAAGGCCAGGCTGGACGTTGGGGCTGGGAGCACCTGGGACAGTGGGAGGTGGCCCTGCCATGGCAGGGGTGGCACTGGATGGGCTTTAGGATCCCTCCCAACCCAGATCATTCAGTAATTCTGTGATTCTATTCTATGTTTAAATTTCCTTTAATGATTAGGTTATGGCCTCACCATTCATAAAAGGAAAAAAGCACAGGGAACATTCCTATGCATCTACCAAAACATCAAGAAAACATTTGCACCATCAGAGTATGAGTGGAGGTCACTGCTTGTTCTGCTTGGATTCAAATTAAAGTAGTGAGAAATAAATCTTCTCTGTTTTCCATGAAGCAAAGAGAATCCTACTTTGAATGTGAAGTGTCTTTCAGTGTGCTGTTGTCGAGCAGTGATAAGGAGCAGAGGTGAGAAGGGGAAACCCCTCATGTTGCTGTGTTTAGAGAACCCAAGGTCAAGCAATGCTTGAGAAGACTGTTTGGGTAGGGGTGGGTATTGAAGAGTATGTACATTTCTTCATAAATGAAATTCTGAAGAACATTCGACACTGAGGTTCTGAAGGCAGAGGTTTGCTGAGTTCTTAGACTTAAACTGAGTCTTAGGTCAGCTAGACTGGGATTAGCTACACTAAACAAGGCAAAAGTAGTTCCCCTGAGTGGCTGAGTCCAGCCATAAATTTCATATCTATTTGGGGGTTTATTCAATACCTCACGTAAAAGCTATGGGCACACTGGTGTGGAAATCAGGTAGCATGTAGCCAAAATATTCAAGGCAATTTCTGCAGCATAACAAGATTTTTAATGGCTACAATAATAACAAAAAGGGGATATCACCCGATATTCATGCAATGTTTTGAAATAAAAATCATTCTGGCCATTCAGCTGGAAGGTTTTTGGTATTTTAGGGCATTTTCAGACTCTGCCTGCAGCTCCAGCAGATCTCTGGCCCTGCTCTGAGCCCTCCTCGTGTGGTGTTGGAGCCTGGCAGGAGTTCCAGGAGGGGCCATATGTGCACAGCCTTCATGGCTTGAGTCTAGGGGGCAACCAAGCATCCTTGAAGAAGCAAAGTGAATCTAATTCAAGCTTTTTTAAATTTTATTTTTAATTTTATTTTTAATTTTTATATTTTTTAAATTTTATTTTAATGACCCCTGGTATGTTGAGCAGCACAAAGAATATCACGTGATGCGTTCTGATTGGTAATCAATGGATGCTCTGGTGAACTTATTCCCTGAAATCACAACGGACGACCTGACACTTCCATGCACATCCTTCCTGTTTGAAGTATTCTGCCTTTGGGGTTGGCATTCTCCTTTTGTGTGCTCCACTCCCCAGGGGACTGGGAGATTGAATTTAATGGGAAACTGAACGAGGATGAGCTGAACTCCTCTCATAGGAACTTAATCATTGCTCTCAACGAGAAAACTTCTTTTGGGACTGTTTCTGCACCTTGCTTAGTCCAGTAACTGCAAATATAATATGCAAAAAAGGGATTGTTCTGAGAGCCTTTACTGGACACATATAATATTATTTAATGTGGAAGTCCCTGGTTAAGGATTTGCAGACTGTGATGAGTTGCCTTGGGGTTTTGAATCACATGGAATCATACAAGACAAATTGAAGATTGCTCATGAAACAGATAAATCTGCTTTTTAATCAGCATGATTTTAAGTGTCACAACTCTTTAATGATACACTCCTGATAGTTACAGATCTTTAATTGTGCTGAAGCACAGGGTTCAGTGCTGGGTTCCTTGTGTGGATTCTGCTGGCCCAGGCTGTGATGGCACCACGAAGGATGTGCTAGCGCAGAGCAGGAGCAGTTGGCATCCTTTAGTCTAAAGCCAAGACTCAGTGATTGTCTCAGTGATGAAATTCCACCCGAGCTAACAGGAATAGGATTGGCCGGTGCTGTGGAGACCAGAAACACCAGCAGCTCAGAGCTGAACTGGGGCTGGAGGTGATGGCCCTGCTGAGCTGAGGCCTTAAACAAAAACCCTTTTCCTGCCCTGTTTTTCAGCCATTCCTCTGGCCAGTGCCTGTGTGACCCCAGGGAGGGGATTCAAACCTTCAGATGCACAAGTTGCTCACTTTTCATCTTCCTTTATCTCTCCCGTCCTGCTGAGGAGGGGGAGTGGGTGACTGCTCCTGCGGTGCTCAGTTCCTGCCTGGGAGGCAGCACCCCACAGCAGTCAGGGGGAGATGTGTGTGCATGGCAGGCACCTGAGACACAGAGAACGAGGGGTGGAAGCAGAGCAAAGGCTTGGGGACATCCTTTTGTGCTGAGAACAAACAAGTCCCTCCTTTCACCTGCATTGTCTGGCCACATCCTCCTGAGAAGAACATCAGCAAAGCCCAGGCAGTACAACAAAGCAGATATTCACACAGCTTTCTTGGATAAAGCCAAAAAAGCTTCAGGTGAAGGTCAGAGATCCCCAGTGCTCAGCAGGACTGCAGCAGGCCAGGGAACACGGGCAGCAGCAGTACTGCATGAAAGCTCTGCCAGTGCCTGAGGTGTCAGGAGAAGCTGGAGGAATGAATTCTCAGGTGATTGTGCCTGAAGGTCCACACAGTGCCCCCAGGTATGGAGCCTCAAAGAGTTTCTCTGAAGGAGAAGCAGGGATGAAGTTCCCTTTCCTACAGGCTCTGAATGAGCCCCGGTTATTCCCCAAGCCGAGCTGTGTCAGTGAGTGGCTGCTCCCAAAGTGCCATTTTTGCAGCCCCTGGGAAGGCCTGGTCACAGCAGCAGTTATCCACCCCCACAACCTCTGCTGCTGCTCATTGAGAGGGTGCATTGCTCAGGCAGCTCAGAATTAGAAACAGGCAGAGGGACCTTTCAAAGGAAATATGTAAAAGGCTTAATTCAGAGTCCAATTAGAGCTAAGGTCAATCTTCTTTAGCCCATCTCATTAGCGCTCTCTGGCAGCAAAACTTCCTTCAAGACACCAAAATATTTGATTCCTGGATATTTGTTTTGAATGGACAAGTCAGCTAATAGGGGACATGTCATCGAGATGTAAAAAGTCACTAAAGCTAATTATTGTGCAAATAACATGTGGGCTTTTACATCATTTCCCTGCTCCTATAACAGATTTAATCCTTTCATATATCCATGTAATGGATATCCACAGGATGGATCTAATCCTGCCTGAAGCCAATCCCTTTGCTTGAGCAGCCTCCGTGCCTTTCCCTCTGTTGGGAGGTACTGTGTTACATTAAAGCTTCATGAATATCCCGTTCCCAAATGAGGAACATCTGAAATTCATTGGGAAAAATAAATAGGAAAATAAATCCAGGTAAACAGCCCCAGTTTGATGAAGACAGCGGAGTTTGCATCCAGGATCAGCACACATACACAACTCTAAGTTTGGCTGAAACCCTGTAGAATGTAACTCCACGTGTGGCTGGGTTATTGTAGCTACACAACAGAAATAAATACGTATTTATTGAAGTTCATATTCCTTAAGAATACAGGGAGACAAAATGTATTTCCCTTCCTGAGTGTACCTAGAATATGTAATAGGATCTCGATCTGCTACTCATTTATTTCCTTTATTTCTTTCTTTATGTCCTTGCAGGTGCTGAATTATTTAAGCACCCTGAATTCCAGACAAAAATCTCCACACCAGAGTGAGCAACCAGGAGCAATTGCTTGTCTTGGAGTCAGTTCCAAACCTCCCAGCTGCATCCTCAGGAACTGGGGCTCTGAGTATCCCCAGATCACTTTAAAAATTATTCCCTTGCAGACCCTTGGTCGCCTCCCATCCTCAACCAAATTTTCTTCCACAGGTATCTAAAACCTTGGACCCTTCCTGGGTGATATGTCAATGTTTTATCATGAAAATTTATAACAAAAATCAGGTGGTTGGGATAACCTTCAATCCTAAATTCACTTGAGGGTTTCCAGTCTTCATACGACATGTTTCATGGTGTTTATTGAAGAAGCTGCAAGTCAGAGATGGGTTTTTTTGTTTTTTGAAAATACAGGAGTTTCAGCAATGAACTAGAAACACCTTGTGTGAGTTCAAGCTGATGAATGTTTTAAAGTGGTGGTTAACAGGCGTAGGAGTCAAAGGCTCCTGAGGAGGTGAGGAGCAGGTGCCAAAGTCACACAAAGGATGTTCCAGGGGCTTTGTGCCCCTCCAAACCACACTGTCCTTGCAGAGGCCAGGGCTGGCAGGAGCTGCTGGCAGAGCAGATGGAACAGACCAGGATTCAGCACCTCCACACAAAAACATCTCTTTGCATCGAAGCTACACCCTTCCAAAATCTCCTCTTTCCATCTCATTTCATTACTGGGCCTGCATTTTCCGTCCCCAGACATGCCAAATTACTGCTTCCAAGATGCAGATGATACAATTATCTCCCAGTGAAATGAAGTTTTCCAAGCAGCCCTTTATTTGACTTTCTTATCTTTGCCTTATTTCCTTTCTCCCTCGTTTCATGCATAAACCTGACATGATGTAAATTTGGATGGAGGTAGCCTCCCAAAGCAATCTCTGGCTAAGGGTCACTGCTGGCCGTATTTTTATATGTCTTTAGAGTTTTATTAGTCATTTTAACTCATTCTCTTTGTTTCGGCAGAAGGAAAATTGAAGAGAATAGTTTAGTGGATATTAAAAACTAAAGCACAATGAGCCCCATATATCCAATTTAAGTGTTCCAGATATGAAGAGCAGATATATAGGAAAAGCAGGAAGTGCCTTTCATAACTGCTTCGTGGTTCACATCTTTTATTTCTGTGGCTCAGAATGCAGAAGAGCTGAGGCATGGCTTCCAGAGAGGATTACTGTAGTGGTAAAACTGATCATTTCCCATGGATTTTACACTGAATGCCACTAAATTGCTATCACAGAATGGTTTGGGCTGGAAGGGACCTTAAAGCTCATCCCATTCCACCCCCGGAAGGGCAGGGACACTTCCCACTGTCCCAGGGTGCTCCCAGCCTCATCCCGGCCTTGGACAATCCCAAGGGGCAGCCACAGCTGAGCAATAACTCATCAATGTAAAACTGTACTTAATCCAATGGAAAATCCTGCTAACATGGTCAAACTCTTAAGGAATTGTAGTTAAAGGGAGAAAAATCTTGAATATATGAATTATATGACTGAAAGACACTTTACAGAAATGAGGCATAACGTGAAACAGAGGCTGGCTGAGTAGTAACTAGAAATATTTTTTTTTTCATGTTTTCTAATAATTCCTAAGGAAAAGGAAAAGGATGGTGAAAAAATAGATTAATTGAGAGAAAGCATTAGGTCAGAAATTGTTTGTTTTACCATGGGAAGAAGGGATGGCTACAAGGAGCAATGACAAACTGGCTGTTGGGGGTTCTTAGAGAGAGGGGACAAAAAGAGGTTTTTGGGCTTGGAGGTGGCACC
>VYZT01021368.1:6009-19688 GCA_013400735.1 Pomatostomus ruficeps
GTTATTGGTATTGTGCAAAAATGACCTTGATGCAAAGTTCAGAATATCCCATTACACACGCAAAAAGAAACCAATTCAGGCATATTACATTTTAAACGATCACAGTTAACATGGCACTGAACTAGCTTCTTCTTCAAAAGGACACATTATGACAACCTTGAAAGAAGGTATTCACACTAATAGCCTTTTTATTATGTAATTCAACACAATTTATGTTTAGATGGTGTCCTTCAAACAAGTATATGAAAAATAATCTTTGCAGTCAACTGTAAACTGAAGTGAAGACAATAGCAGACAAATGCAATGCAAAGTGACTGTCCTATGGGGAAAAATGTTTTCTAGGTAGACAGCAACAACGAGAACTGGGAAAAAGCCCAGACCTCATTTGATAAGATGTTGGAACACAATGAATAATGAAGTGACCATATGAACTACATTATCTTCATTGTGAGTTCTGAAAACCTATTCTTATGTTAATCCAAGACATCAGGGAATCTTTCAGAGAATCAAAAAGGTTAATATGTAATACAAAAAAATAGATGTGGAAAGTGCAAAATGTCTTTTTTTCTTTTCTTTACACTTGTGTCTTTCAAAAGACACTGGGGATAAGCTAAAAGTTGAGCTGAAACTCTTTTCTTGTCTAGCAGCTTCCTAATGGTAGAAGGGATAATCAAAATGACTTCTCAACACTGTTACTTCCTCAGGGAAAAAAATACAAAACAAAACAAAACAAAACAAAGCCAAACCAAAAACGACCACTCTATCCAAGGACACAGGCAACTTACTAAACAGTAAAGTATTATTCTTCCTCTAAGTATTCCAAGACGGACTGACAGATGACTGCTACAAAGTTGTGCTTTCCAGGTGTGAGATGCGACCCCATCAAATGATGTGAAATACAAGTTGAGTTGGGGAGACAATTTATTCCTTAACTTAGAGAACAGAGAATTCACCGAGGCTTTGAAGAGAAACATTTGAGAGATATGACTGTTAATTTAACCCACTTTCAATGCTCTGTTCTGAACAAAACCATTTCTAACGCTAACTAATGATACAAGTTTTAAAATGTTCTCTTATGTTGAAGACTTCAGACAATACTTTCAGAAAAAGTCATTGCTGTGATTTCGTGTTTGAGTTTCTGCCTGTCACAGCTGTTACTGCAGACAGCTACATCTGTACCTGTACACTTTTTTACATATGAAAGTGTATAAAATAAAATTAAAACTCACTAACAGCAGTGCACATAAAAAATATGTTCCATTAAATACAGAAAGAAAAGAGTTACTAGTATACATTCTTTTACTGTGGACTAATCCATTGAGGTCCAATGCAGGAACCGGCTCTTCAGGTCTAAAGAATACAACCAAAGCTAAAGCACACACCAGGAGCAGCTAAAAGCAGAGAGAATAATGAGAAGTTCTATCAAGGAAACAGACTGACTCTAAGTTAACTCTGGTATAGGCCAGTTCATAACCTTTAAATGCTTTCGACCAACTTGTTGTGGCCTTATTCTAAATAGCAATGGCTTATGCAGTGTCACTGGAACCTAGTATGCATTATGGAGATAGTTAATACAGGCATCTAGTCCCAAATCAGTAAATCCTTTAATTATTTTGTACTAAGTAATTATCAAAATATTACCTACTGTCCTCTTCCTTGATCAGAAGAAGCTCACTAACGGGAAGTTTAGAAAAATGCATGTTTACAACACTCAGTAGTTTCCAAAGTATTTGGGCAGTTTAAATGCATTTTAATTCCAAAAAAAACCCCAAGACATGGAATCAGTTGAGGTGCTTAGCAAGTAGTTTTTCCTTTCACATAAGTTCATGCTGTGAAGAACCAAACTCATTCCACTGAGTTGGAAGAATAACTTCAAATTCCCGGGCTGCTGCTTCTAGAGAATTAGAGCTACCCGGGAGAGAATTCAAGAGGTAGCAGGGAATTGGTGAGAGCACGTTACACACACACAATGTAAGAGTCTGGTTCTTTTGATGGCACAGCATGTGGAAATCCTGCAAAAGCCTCTGCAAATTACATCCCAGTGACAGGAGTGGACTGTACATCACATCAAACACACACACAGAGTCTGTCCCACCACTGCCTTTACAGAAGCTGCAGGTTCTCAGATTAGTTGAAGGGACGTGGTGTAACATGGCAGCCTACTCCGAGCAAGGAGAGATTCTGAATTAATATTTTTCTACAAAAGAGCTCAAGCCACAAGCGAAAAGAGAGGTAAATTTGGCAAAGCAAGTTTACCAGCTCCTGAAGATCCATGTCTGCACTTTTTCATTGAAAATTCTGGGTGTCATTAAATTTACCCATCATCTATTTTCAATGTCTTCAAAATAATAAAGATTATGCCTGCATTAGTTAACAAAGCTATGCACCTCTTTAAGGTGCAAGCTTGTTTTTTTTATCAGACTACAATAATTTGTGCCAGTTTCTACTTGGTTTATAGTTCATTCTGAAACAAGTTCTCTTTTACACATTTTTTCTGGCTACAGAGGGAGATGTAACAGTAATCTTTGTGCAACGCCATTTTTAGGCTAAATTTATATTCCAGATTTGCATGTCAAGTGCCTTAGTGGTAAAAACAGCTCTCGAAGACAGCATGTTTATGCTTCCATTTATGCTTAAATTTGTCTGCCAAAGCAAAGCCAAGTGAAAAAGAGAAACAGATGCCTTTAGCTCTTTTTGTCTTAAGTCAAATATGGATGGCTTATTTTAATTATTGACTAAGCCTCCTTTCTGGGGGAAAAAACAACTCTTAGCATTTGCAGGCTCTGCCTGGATATGGTTATTTTACACTTGGGCTGCCCCCTCCACAGTTGTACTTAGTCCTACATACACATTTGAAGATCAAAATGTTTAATGTGCTGACTACTGGCTCTGCAACATCCCAAAATTGTATGTAATGAAGTGTAACCAGTTCTTCATATATTTTAATTATTTTATTTGGACGATCTCTCTCTTCCAAGTGTGCTTTCTGTTAGTGAAAGGAAAAACATCACTAACAGAAAGGATCATTTGTCACAACTCGAGATTTTGGTGGTTTCTCTTGGAAGACATATTCTGATGGATCCTCCAGGTTATTCTAATATGAACAAAATATCTCTTGAGAGATTTTAGTCTCGAAGCATAAATATTGGCACACATATATGCATATGACCAACAGGACTGTGCTCCACCCCAAGCCCATGCTACACACTCCCACCATAACCTACTCCACTGTTCTGCACTCTCCTTTCTTAAGGGCCATTACAGTTCTATCTTTCAATTTCCCTTTCTCACAGTTGCAGAAAGGAGCTTGAAAATAGATCCTTAGAAAGACAAATCATACCAGCAATCTACGAATTTAAATTTAAACCAGTCTCTGTACTTGTGGGTTAGGGTCATGGATACAAAGAATCTGAGGGCTTAAGCCAGCTGTTTCCCTAGCGGTTTAAAAATGTAATTACCACTTTTCAAAAGAATAGTTTTACATTGCATTTACACTATTTATATCTAAAGAATTTGTATATATCTCATATATTTATATTATTATAAGGAAACATAAAAATATGCACAAAACCTGTGACAAAATCTGTTATTTGGCTCATACTAATGTAAAAGATGCCATTTGTTTCACCATCCATTCATTTTCTCTCAAAATAAATATTTCATGGTCCAAACTGCCTCATTTCCTACCTAAGAAACTTTCTGCAGCCAATCCTCAGGGGTCTGGTCCCGCTGCGCATGTGGCAGAGGGCAGTCGAGGCAGCAGTGGGAGCCTTGGGAAGACAAAGAAGCCCCTGACAGGAAGTTGAGGGGTGAGAGAAGGAGGGGTTTTTGGCCAAACATTCTAGTGAAGCATCTTCCTTCTAAACCATTTCTGAAGTCACATCTCAGGACACGCAAGCTGGTGAGAAATGGCCCAAGACTCACCTAATTCCTTGCAAGCATTTTCCTTAAAAGCCTGGCCTTGTCATTCCTTCATTTTGTCTGTTGTCTCTTACTGTGCCTTATTGTGATTTGGTGTCAAAATATGGAAGAAGAGGCAAATGTAACAGAAAAATAAAAACTTTTCAAAAAACACCACACAAACTAAAAATTCCTTCTTCCTGCAGATTCGTGCAGGGGGTTCTTTGCAAGAATCACCAGAAAACTGTTAAATCTTTTCAGAGCTTCCTATTGTCCCTGCATGTGTGCCATGAAGCCAGTGAGGTGGTAAAAAAAATAAAATCAAAAACCACTGGATTAGTGAGAGCCAGAGCAGGCAGTTCTCTCCCGAGTGAGTCCCTGCCTGTGGAGCAAACCCAGAGGAATGCTCAAGGCAGTTCCTTGGAATTCTCTCTTCCACGCTTCTCTGTCCAAACCACAAATACCTCAGCCAGCCTGACAGAGTTTTAGCTCTATAAAAGTGGAACAATGCACACCTTCACTTTGTGAAACTAGCAGGTTTTTTGTTCTTTTGTCTTCTCCTCAGTCTAACATCTCTTTTACACCTTATTCCTCGCTGCTGCCCTTCCTTGCTGGCCTCCTGTCACTTAGAGCACAAATATGTGGAAAACGAAACAATCCTGTGTGTGGACCTGCCATGACACAAGCAGACAGAGCCAAATTAAACAAAGCCCTGAATAAACAAGAGTCAAAGTCATTCTTTCTGTCAAAGAGAGCTGGGTCAACAGATTATGGTGATTATTGCCAATGAGGCTCAATGTCTACTCTTTGTACTTCTTTGGCACGATATTCCATTGTGGGAAGATGTTTCTGTCTGATTATTTGGTCTTCAGATTGCAGTAAATTATTAAGAGGCTTCAAAAGAAGCTGTGCTTGGTTCTTCCCAGCTGGAAGACCAGAGAAAGTGAAGAAAATTGTAACAGCAACATGTGAGATCTACATGCAAGGTGCTTTTCCTTAGCAGCAAATAAAGCACATGTCTCCAGTGTTTTATTTCATTATTTCATTTACCCCAGTAAGTGTATTCAAGAAATTATTTTTTTCAGAGAGGAATCAAAATTGTTAAAATACTTTCATTAAATTATGTTATACTTTGATCCCAAATTTTCATTAGGCTTTGAATTTTGTTTAAAATTCTATTGAGAAAATTTTTTAAGCAAAAGTTTTTTTACACTAATTTCAATATTCCATTTCAACAACTAGTATTCTTGGGGGTTTACTTCATTTTTTTTAATGTTTTGTTATACTATCCCACTTCCCAATATCTCTTTATAATTTATGTGCATAACTTGGAAATAATATGAACAGGAAACACGAAAATATTTTAACCAGCTCCACATAGCTCCAATGAAAATTTAAAAAAGAGATTATGCCTACCATACACGTGATTACTACCAGAATGTCATAATATGAAACAATAAATTAATCCCTTTTCCAAAAAGTTTAGTTATTACTTTGACAATTCAAATGAACTTGTGAAATTATTTTTTCTCTAGTTTTTTAACACCTTGAGTTTTTCTTCTCCCCTCAACTTTCCATTTTTGGAAGATTTTATTCTCTTTGAAAGAAATTATTTTAATAATAAATTTTTAATTTTACCATTAGACAGGAAGAAGTGGTATTTCTTTTCCTCTGATAACATTAGGAAGCCTCATTTGACACAGGCTTTTCAGAGATGAGATAATACATTATATTCACCAAGCATAAGTGTAAACCAGAAATTAATAATAAATACATCCAATAACTACGGAGCTTTTGGAGTCAGGTTCCTCTAATTTGGAACAGCGGGTCAATCTCCTACTCCTGGAGTATTTTCTTTGCAGAAAATCTCATTACCAGAAAAACATAAAATGATTTTTACATTAAACAGTGACAAGGATCTGAAAATTAATGAATAAATAAAGATGATTCAAAACATTTTCACCATAGCCTTAACAGTTTGTGTTTGGGGTTTTTTTTATATTACACTGCTGAATTACTATATTTTGATTATTTTTTCTCACTGAAGAAACTAATTCTTTCTCTGGAAGAAAGAATTGAGCTTTACCTGGCTTAATCTTTCTACTCTACTGCTAGTACGGGTTGCAACAGCAGCACTGCATGACTAATCAGTCAAGAGTGAAAGACAGCTCTTGGTACATTGAAGCGAAAATCCTGCTTTGAGCCACCCTCTGGAAAGCACTGGCTGGGATGATTACCAGATAACTGAGGGACTTCCTGTTGGGACTGTGAGCAGCCATCTCTGCATCTTCAATTAACTCTTCAGCCTGAAGGCACGAATATATACCAAGCTCCACAAACTCTCTTGAAAAACTGCGAGAAGTTTACACAAAATCTAAGCTCTCCCTTTAATTTATCTGCAAATTGAGCCCCGGGTTAAATCCTGAACTCTGCTCCACCAAATTTATTGAAACCAGCAGGACTCTGCCTGCAGCCAGACTCAAAATGCAGGGAGGGAGGACCTTCCTCTTTCAGTCTTTAGAGGAAAACTCTTGCGCTAGGAAGGCAGTGGCTGCTCCTGAGCCGATATCACAGCAGAGATGAAGGAGAGAGGTGAACCCCTGCTGGTGGTTTTCTTTCCCAGGTCCTGTTTCCCACCCAAGCTAAGCTGCAGCCAGCTGTGGCACAGCACAGTGGGGAACAGGAGTCAGGCTGACATTTTGACCCCACAAGAAAGTATTTCCTGCCCTTCACAGAGCAGCTCCTCACAGGTCCAGGGGCTCAGGACATGCCAGGGGTGCTCTAGGCCTGGCTGACAGTCATAAACATAGGATGGTGCAGCAGGAGACCAAACCCTAAATGCTGCTGAGACACCACCCAGAGCTGATCTGTAGCAGTGACCCAACCAGCTGCCTCCATGAGAACTGGAGAAATAACTTGGGCAGATTTTTCTTCTCAGGATAGCGAATCTGAGGAAGATGGAGGCAGCATGCTTGGGGGACATTCCCTCTCTGCCACGTTTTAACCCTGTCAATCAAAGATTCTGTTCCACCTCTGTTATTTTAATATTCATCGCTTTTTTTACTATTCAACAGTTACTAGAAACTTCTACGGTTCTGTAACACTAATTGGTTGATGCAAATATGTTCTGCCTTTGCCCAGAACTCATTGGAGAACTGTCATCCCACGTCAATCTGTGATTTGATGAGACCCTGGACCCTTCCCCTCTGACCACCCCTTTCCTTTCCCCTTAAAACTCTGTGGAACCACCCCCTCGAGGTATTTCTGCTAAGCTCGCATCCCAAAGAGACAATAAAATCTGGGTGCTGCTATCAGGAGTCCGTTCTCTCTTCTTTGTTCCTGTCTGCTTTATTAACAACGACTGCTCTGCCTCCACTGCGGAGGCAATACCTGGGTAAATAGACAGACAAAGAGACACCGCTCCTCTGCGGCGTCTGTCTGACCCAGGGCGCTGGATAAATTGTCCTGCAGAACCCCGGGCAGTCCTGCGGTCCCCGAAAAGCGTTACTGATCAGTGCTTTGAGCAGGGTCTGTCTCAGCTTTACCCCTCAGCATCCTCACAGAGTGGCTGAAAGAGAAATTTTATACAAATAAAATGGGCAGTTCAACCTCTAACAGACAACCAGAAACCAAGTGGGACTCCTCCTGTGCTTCACTGCTTCCAAGATTTCTTCCAGGTCCCCACTCAGTGGCTTTTCGTGGACCCTCACTGCCTGTTTGCACCGGTGACAAGGGCCACACGCCCCCTCCAGACAAGCCCAGCACCAGCTGCCCATGGAGGGAAGATCTCCCAGGCTTCCAGGATCACCTCCATCCCAGGAGGCACAACGCAAGAATAGAAAGACCAAAGCTGCTTGAATAGATGCGATACCTCCTGGGCAAAATAACACCTATCCACAGTTTCAGCTCGTGGCGATCGAGAAGACAGTTTTCTTGAGGAAAACAGATCTGCTGAAGGGAAATGACAAATCTTAGAAAGAATCCCTGTCACCCATCATGTGGAATTGAATTAGAGTTCCAGTCCATCCCTTTTGACTCTTTCAGCCAATAGCAGATACTTTAATTTGTATTTCTTTCTCATGAAAATAAACAAACACAGAGGTATTTGCTTAGAGCAAAGATCTTGGTTGTCAGGACCTTGTTCTTTGGGTGGTTTCTCTGCAATTTTCTTTCATCTCCTCATCTATGAGCAAACATTCCTGACGGAAACTCATCCCGATCAAATAATATTCAGAAACCAAAGAATGATCTAGAACACGCTAATGTATGAGCCCCTATTTTATAATTTCCACCTTTCTTCTCAAGCCTATGGTGTATTACATTTTCTCACTTTTCCTGTCTCCAAAGAGAAGACTATTTCCACATATTCACATTTTACCAGTTATGATGGAGATGTTTTTCTGGTGTAGACACTGTTAAAGAACAGATGCGGTATATTACCAGAAATTTTGTTTCATTAAAAATTTAAACATTTAAAGAAACCCAAAACAAACCAGTTTGTGACTGAAATTACTATTAGACTTTAAATACATACACATATTACAATCCTACTATTGAATGTGCTGCAGTAGTGATCAAAGATCATTTTGCTACTGCCTACAGCCAGAAATAGAAGATGCCATTATACAAGCCACTCTGTTCATAAAACAGCATTTTCTTAGTATAGTTACTCATCCAATGTAAATATTTAAATTCTTTGATTTAAATCTTTAAAAATTAAATTGTATGAAATCAAAATAATATGGAACATTTCTGTCTCCTCCTCTCTCATCCCACTCTAAGAAATAGTGTCAAAAGACAGATTTTCAGAATAAAACAAGCAAGAGGTTTTAAAGTACTTAAATATTTCACAGTAAATTCAAGTTATTTCCTGACTTCCATGAAGACAGAACCATAATGATTTGAAGTATTCAATATCTTCATGGTAATATAAGAAAAGATTATAAAAGTAAGATGAAAATTGCAAGCCTCACTTAAGCAAATTCATTGACATAATTCCTGGATTTTTATCTTTTAATCTGAGAATGTGTATTTTAAGTACCATTAAATATTAATAAGAAATGCTTTTGGTTTATTAATAGGTAGTAGAAGATTGTCACAACTTTTAAGAGCTACTCCAATTACTCTATCTAAACCAGCAATTCTCAAAACAAAAACCTATATCAAACTACCCTGTATTTATCAAACAATTATTCCATCATTCACTCCAGAAAAAAAACCTCTCAATTTTGCTCTCATATAATTTCTGCCAAGAAAAGCAGATATTTGCCATTCTCAGAGCAAGATTGCATCCTCCATAATAAATTATCTTTTCTTCTAACACTTCTAGTCAACCAAAAACAATTTAGACCAACCACATTAGGAGGCAACATCTAAAGGGAAACCCTACCTCTATAACTTTTCAAGACAAAGAAGAAAAAATTCTTCAGGTAAAATACTATGAAATAACACCCACCTTCTGCTCAGCCTCATATCAAACAGCAATAAGTATTTTTGTGAAAAACCTAGGCCTAAGAGATTCTGCAATACAGCTGCAGGAATTATTTGATCACACACATAACTGAGGTAGTTATCAAAGAGCAAGCAGCAGGACCAATGTGGTATTTTGGCAGCTCCAGTGTGAGTGTACTGTAAATTCTTACTTTACACTTGCTTTTTGCTCTGCAAATACTGAAAAATAAGAGCCAGTCTTACTTATAACATATGCAAGGTAAGATTGAATTTGCATCAAGGAATCTCTCAAGAGATTAATAGAAAAAAAAAATATATACACACACACACACATATGAGGTTGTTCTGAGCAGGTGAAATTCTGATAAAGATGCAATAAAACTGCACCCATATCACCATTTTTTCAAGGCATATTGAGCCCAAGTAAAATCAGAGATTGATAGAAGACAGAAAGTTGATTCAAACTCCTACTCTGCTTGTGCTAATTTGAGAAAAAAATCTTAATCCCATAACTCATTGTGTTTATGCAAGAAGAGCTGTCAAGGTAACTTCACTAGTTGAATGCTATGGAAATATATTTTAGATCCTTGTTCCACGTGTGTGTCTGTACAGTTTCCTAACAACAGCAAAACATTTCCATCACCTATGAAGTAAATCTACTGTGATACAAATGTGGTAGTACCTTGTAAGACTTTCTCTATTGATATTGGGGTTATCACTGCAGTAGATTTGATGATTTATACAACTGAATTGACCATACTTTTAAATAGCATGATGCTATTATTGCTGATAGAAAAATAAATCAGATTTTTTTAAACTCTTCAAATGCAACCAAATATTTGAAGACTTTGCTTTGAAAAAGATTAGCAGTGGACAAGTAGCATTGTGAGATCTTATAGACACGCTGTCACTTTTCCTATATTCCCTGCAGGCTAGCCTCTCAAGCCTATCAAAGGCTTTTTTGGGAGGTGTACCAAAGAATCTTGTCACAGAAAATCTCCTTCCTCTTCTTTGAACCAGAGAATAGACCAGAGGCAGGCCTGTCACTTAAGAGTATGAAGAGTGCTGTCTGTGATTCTTCAACAAGGCAAGTCCCTTCCCCCCCCAAATTAATCATCTTTACTGAAACAAAGTTAAATCCATTTCTATCTGCAGATGAATTTACCTGAATGCATCCAGAATGGTATTTCTCAATTCAGAAAAAAATTAGAAGTGTGCAAAGAAGCTCTAATTATTGCCTTAATGTAAGACGTATATTCTTATCACACTAATGTTATCCTATCAACAAGCCTATATTGATTTTCATTACCCCAGGATCTGTTTTCTTAGAGGTTTCAGCCCTGGATATGCCTGCTAAAAATATTAATATAGATAAAAATTGATGGGTTTTTGGATGCCCTACTGCTACTGAAAGCGGAAAATTTGGAAAGGCTTTTCAGTCTTAAATTTATGGCACCCATTAAAAGAGTCTATTTCTATAATTACAGCTGTGGGGGAGGCGGGTTGCCATACATCACGATGCCAGTATATCATCTCCAGAAACCAACATAACAAGCTATTGCAAGTTTAGTCATGGAGGATCTTCCCCTTTCTTTTCCTTTTCCTTCAAAGCCTGCATGAATCACTGCTCACTTGTTTGCTCTCAATTCTAGTAAAGATGATCCAACTTTGAAAAAAACATGTGAAACACAGAATGAAACAAATCTAAAGGTGAAATCTACTGTGGTCAAACTCAAGATATGTAGAATTAATTAGTGATTTAGTGCATAGTGATAAAGGCTTATTTTTGACGAAGATTTGTCATGCGTTACACACTTAAGGTCTCCACTGGGGTATTAAAAGCTGTTTGAAGATTTTATGGGACAGAGGTTGAAGTCACATGCCAAGGAACAATTCAAAGCACTGCCCTTGTGGATGTGGATGCAGGTTACTTGACCAGTTTCTTCTCTTTCCCTGCCTGGCAGGCATGCAGGAGTGTGAATTTCATTGCTGATAACAATGCAGTGTGGACACACAGTCCCGAGCCCTGGAAGGTTGTACAAAATGCAGACTTTGTCCTCAATTTGTGCTGCACTGGCCTTTAATGTAGAGGTAATCAGGCTGTTCTCAATTTGAAAACCTGGAACTCCTTTTTGGTTCTGCTCCAAATAGTAGGGAGAGCTCTAGCATGTCTTCTCCCCCTTTGGGAAGGTTTTAGGTCTGCAGTGACTGCTGACTGATGCCAGCACGCTTATAAGTGAGGTACTGCGACATGTGGAAGCACTCTGTGTGCAAAATTAGAAGTGCTAAGTTTAGAATCTGATAGGATTCCCGATGGCCACGGGCAGCTCGTCCTGGTGTAAGATTGTCACTGTTGAACCGCTAGCCAAGTGAAGAAATCGAGATGGTCGAGTGGCATAAATCTGAATTTATTATTTAATTATAAAACTTATATAGACTTTTCAAAGGTCGTCCGGATTGGGTAAATCCAAAACCTCCCCCTAGGCCAACTGGCCAGGTTAGAACTGCCCATCTTTCCCAGAGACGGTTTAAATAACATCCAAACTTTATCTTTATTTATAAAACACAGGAAGAAGAAGAGAAAAATTCCCATGGGAAAGAATCTGTGTTACCACATAAGATCACCAATGAGAATCACTGATCACCTTGAAACTTAGAACTGGAGCTTTCCTACGCCTGTATCCAGAGACCAACACCCCCAGAATGTCCACATTTCCTGCTGTCATATCCCCTCCTGACTTGTAAGTTCTACATAAACATGTGCCAATATTGGAGAGACTCACCAGAACAGTAATTGTAAAGAAAGTAATAGAAAAGACGGTTTCTTACTGGTGTCAAACTCAAATAATTTTGAATAATTTTGCTTGATTTTAAACGAATGAAAGAAAGTTGACGTGACTTATTCTGTGACTTATTCACTCAAGACTGTTGTGTGAACTCTAATCGTACTAGCTGTGAAGAAAAGAGGCTTTTTAACAAGCGGAGTGCATTCAAAGAGGGGTTAGGATGGTTCCAAACACCCTTGTAGCCCCATCCTCACTTTGTCCTGCCTTCTTCCATATTAGCTTCTAACCCCTTTTGCAGTGTTCAGGTGAGAGCAATTGAAGGGGATTTAAAAAGTCACATAAGAAGGATTAAATAGCAATAAATTAATGCATATATATATACAATAATAACTTGAGGAATTATTTGTTATTAACAGCACACTGCTGATGTTAATGAAGAATGCAACTTTTCATTTTGCCATTTCTGATGGTTTTATGTTGTTGCTGTGTCATCTTTGAGGGGCTATGGCATTATCTATATGTATTGAGAGAGAAAGGGAGAGAGAGAGAGACATGGAGATAGATATTTAAATGCAAATATTGCCCATAACTACTGTTAGCAGCTCAGATAAAAGATGAGACCACTGATCAAGCCTGAACACACCTTGCTATAAATTTCCAGTTCTTTTTGGTGTAATACGTTGCCTATCCTTATACCATAAAAGAATAACAATACTATTCAAACTGCATTTAAAAAGCTGCACAGAAATAAATTGCATTTTAAATGACCATTAAGAAACATTTCAGATTGAAAGATCAATTCGGCAGCTGAAAAGAGGAATGAAATCCTGCCACAAGACCCATCCAGAATTGAACTATGAAATGGGCCGGAAAATATACTGCTGAGCCCTTCGCCAATAGGGAAACATATTAAATCAATGAAAGAATGTTTGGGTAATTAAATTTTTATAACCTGAGGTAAGAAAAGAATGTGATTTGTCATAAACAATGAGCAGCGCGTTCCAAGTTTTTGATGAAATAATCAAAAGCAAAATATCAGCGTTCCTGCCTGGATTCTTCATTTTCCTCTGTGTATCCATCCCTAAGAAATGATCTCTCAATTTTCCGTCCGTATGAGAGGAACTTGTATCTCGTATGTACAGAATAGTTACTCTGAAGTTTTTTCCAATAAATGTCTTTTCTATTGAAAAATACAAGTTCATCAAAAAGTAATACGCATCAGGAAAATGTGACTATAGCTGCAATCTGGCATACGAGAAAAATAATTTAATAGCATGAATCACTGTTGGAATGCTTTAGGAACAAAATACTTCTTACTAGTATTTTTAAATTAAAAATTTAATTCCATAAACACCTTTCAAATTTAGAAGTTTTGTAGTCTTAGTTTAATACCTTGATATCAGCAAATAGAAACATTAAGGCCATTTAGAAGAAAAAAAATCCAGATAAGTGTATTTCTTTCCTCTTTTTAAGCAGGGGGAGAAAGGATATTTTCTATGAAACCAAGAATGAAGTTCTCTTTTTTTATATATATATTTGTAT
>VYZT01021371.1:0-60519 GCA_013400735.1 Pomatostomus ruficeps
TTAAACTCCATTTTTTCATTTATGGTACCACTGAGGTTTAACCTAATGCTAGGGAAGAACTGCCAAATGCAGTCATCAAAGTAGCACTGATCCACAGACATATAAATCCAGACTCCCAGCAGGTTGCCCCAAATCAGGAAGCAGCAGAGATCAGATGCTTCCAAAAGGTGTCTGCGGTCTCAGTTAAAAGTGAAGTTACTCTGGGTCTACATGGGTCTACATACAAATAAGATAATCCTTCATTTGGGAAAAAAAAAAAATCTAAATAACCAAGATGAAGAATCGGAGTGCCAAAAATGAGCTCTGCTAGCTCCTTGCCTTTGTTCCTTTGTTCATCTGGCTGAAAGCTGAACACAGATATTGTAATTGCATTAAAGAAAAGGGCTGTGAATGAACAACACAGTAAGTGTTGTGGGAGGAAATGTGTTACCCTACTTATTCTTTAATTAGCTGAACACATGTGAAAAATATACAGCGGGGAATGAGCCTCACTGCATTTTCCATCTGCATGCTGGGAGCGGAGAGAAATTAAAATGGCTGCATAAAGTCCATTCTTAAGGGGTTTGCATTACATTAGTGCTCACCTCAAGCTTTTCAGTGCCAAATATGCAAAAGGTTTATTGATGTCACTGATAAATACAATCTCATCGATTTAATGGAAAATATTCACATAAATTATTATACTGCTCAAACCTATAAAGGAAGACTATCTTGGAAATAAGTAAAGTGCATTTATATAGCCCTGTAAAGACATTCAGCACTTCTGAAAATATTGAGTAATACAGATAAGCCTATTTTAATAAAGCGAAACATTTCACCCTGATGGCACATGGATATATCCATACTATACAAAGCTTTTCTAATGTTCATTAAATTGTCAAAAATATTCTTGCCAAAGAGAATCTGTTACAATCACTTACCCTCAAAGACCGTGGTATCTTCTGCCTTTTTATCTTTTCTGTTTACTTTTTCTCTTTATATCATAAAACATCTCTTCCTGAAATAACACATGCAAACAAATAAATGGACATGTAGTAGTTATATTCACTACTCTAGATATCCTTAATAGACAGTCTTCCTTTACCTTTAGCACTGGAAATGCACCCTTTATTGGTATTGAATGAATTATCTCCACATGTGGACCTGAATCCAGTGTGTATGTGTTGTCTTGTTTCTGCAGACTGTTATTGTAACCCTTTTGGTTCAGTCCATGATCGCTGTAATGACAGAGGATTTTGTGAGTGTAAGGAGGGAACATCAGGGCCTAAATGTGATAAATGTCTGCCGGGATATATCTGGCACAGCTTGGGCTGTCAACGTAAGTAACCCTGAGAGTCGCCCGTCTCCTGCAGCTTCGCTGCCTCTCGTCCGTGTGCTATCATGTGCTGCTTCCTGGGAGCAGAGAACTAGCAAGAGCTCAGGGCTGTATGAATGCCAAAATGCCTGAGCCTTGGGAGACTCCCAGCGGAGGGCACTGACTGTGCCAGCCAGTTAATTCCATGCACTTTCAGTGTCCTCACTCTCTCTCCCGCTAACATCCAGAGGAGCTCCCACTGGCATAGGTAAATACACGTCTTGACAACTGTGAAGTAAGTTTTGTATACTTATATATAGATATATAGATATAGAATATCAGCATAATTACTCCAAATTCAGAATTCTTATTAAAAGAAAGAAGGTGATTTCTCTGCATGTTCACTTTTTTCTGTCCTACACTTCAGCTTCTTGACTACATTAATTATGCTTTCATACCTTTAAACTAGCCCTGGACAATAACTGCAAAACACTGGCTTGGTACCTGTAATAATTAGTGAGAACTAGATGAAAGCTAATGGTTGAAAAAAAATGGAAGTATACTTAACATCCTTAAAAATAAGAGTTGAAATGTTCCTTAAACGGTGCTAGAACACATGTTGTTTCAATGCTTATATATTTAGCTTCTCTTCTGGTTAACAGGTCTTGTAAACAAGTGAGTAGAAATATCACTTCAGTATATACAGGATTAGACTTTTATTGCAAATTTTGTTTGTAGTAAATTCTTAAGATTTATTCATTATAATAGTTTTGATCATCTACTTCCAGAAACTCTGGTGAGTCCTCTCATTTTTCTTTCACCTTCTCTCACTGCCTCTCTGCATTCTTAAACACACACACATTAAAGACAGATTTCTACAAGAGCTTGCTTTTGATTCTTAAGACTGACAAACACAAGAAAATGTAATTACTGACACCAATTAGCCAAATATTAAAAAATTGGTCAACAGCCATACAAATGCTCTAAATACTCAAAAACAAATGCAAATCTTATATAATAAATTTTTTAAAAAAGAAAAAGGCAATAAAGCTAGAGATTACTGCTGCCTCAACAAGTGATGAGTATGTCTAAACCAGAAAAGCTGGACTTGTGACAACTCAACAAATTATCTCTGAAAAGAAAACCAATAAATAAAGAAATTTAGGAAATATTGTGAGAGTTAACCAATTAGCATTAAAGATAGTATATGAAGAGAAAAGCAGCTTGTGTGGGCAACACTGTTCAGTGCTACCTGAGAAAACTGGACTTCCTCAGCTTCTACCAGAAAGCTCCTGCTTGTATTTGGTAGATATGGTTTTAAACCATACTTTTCACATGTGTTTGTTAACTGTATTCTCATTTTCCAGCTGCTTCTACTTGAGTTATGATTCACAAAATTATTGGGCACTTAGAGTTGCAGCAGAAAGCAGGTGAAGTAGTGTTTCTAGTCTCAAATTTCTCTATTATTAATTCTTCACCCAGTCAGATCCTAGTTACCTCCCAAACAATGCACTCAGAAATCATAGGCTCTCCCTCTGTCTTGCATCCCTTATGCTGAAGGTTATCACCACCCTGTACCTTATCCTAGGTACTTGCAGAATACACATTGGAATTTGTGAAGCATTGGAAATATTGCAGTGACAGAACTACAAGGGGAAAAAATGAAAACAGAAATCAGTATGGTTCTCTGCATAGAATTTGAATAAAGTTAACAGACTAAAAAAGCTATTAAGCAGCTGAGATAGTGAACAAGCCTGGAGGGCTGTGGGGCAAATTTTCCAGTCATGTAATAATATGACTGTATACCAGTTTGTCAAAGCAATTGCTTACTAATTTCAGTATTTCCTATCTTTTCAGGTTTGGACATTATAACACAAATAATGTTCTTTTAATGAGGATTTTTTTTGAGCCCAGCATATAATTAGCTTGATTTTAGCTGAATCAAGAGTATTTGTAAAAGCTTTGGACAGTTTCTGGAAATGCAAGCTAGCGCCTTTGTATTTGCTGACAAAACTAATTGAGTTTTCCTAACTATGTTGTAATTTGCTGAATAAATCTCTGTCTGATTGTGTAACTGTCAGATAGTATCTTTAGTTTGACCAAATTATCTGATCAAATTCAAAAGAAAAACAGCTAGATACAGTTGTCAGTTTTATGGAAGAGACATCAAATTGTCATGTTTTACCAGCCACACACTGATTTAAATCTCATTTCAAGATTTATCATGGAGTAACAGAATTCCAATTAATTTAATTTTGTAGTGTGTCAGTTTTAGCTTTGTTATTTTCCCATTGAATTCTAAACAAATGACTGGGCAAGCAAGCAGACCCCAATATACAAGAAAAATAAGAACTCATTCTGTTGCCTTGGCAAAGCTCAAAAAGATTATTTGTCTGGACACATAGCATGTGGTTTTGATCTGCTTTTCCCTAAGCCTGTGCTGTACAGAAACATAGATTTGCAAAGATGGATACATACACACACTCGACAGACCAATATGTGCTTGTTTACTTTTTGTGATACATAGGCTATTGGCATTATCAAGAAAATCTATTCTTATGGAACTTTGTTGTTAAAACCCATTGACCTAGGGCAACCAGAAGCTTGACCTATAAATAAAAAATTTAAATCTATACCATAGCTAGTTTAATTACATCTATGATTCTCTAAGTAAATGGAGTGTCGTAATTTTATTACGGAATATGTTATTAGGGAAAAACCAACACAAAAGCTGAGTTGTGTTTTCTAAGGCTTGCAATATATCATTTGATAAATTACAGTTTGGAGTCTACTTTGTACCACACGAAGTAGAAGTCACAGAAGCTATTATCCTCAGAACTATTCATTTATCACTATTCATCACTATGAGGTACCTCACTCATAGTGATTTAATCTAAACCCTCTGAGGATCCAGGCAGAGCACTCCTCACTTGGCATCTCTGCGCACACAGGGGTCAGATGCAATTTTAGACTTTGCCTCCCAGATAAAAAGCACTGTGATAGCAGCTGTTATCTCCTTGCATTCAGGGCTTGTGCTGCAGAGACGCAGCGGCCAGCAGGGTCTGGCTGGTACATGAAGGTTTGCTGCCCTCAGAAGAAGAGGCACAATAGAAGTGACTGTGCCTGGCGCTGCTTCTGAGCCCTCCCCAGAGCTGCTGAGGCCCTGGGTGTTGGGCGTGCAGCGAACATGCTGGGCTCGGTGGGGCCTCCCTGCCACATATCCACAATGGATCTCTCACCAGCAACATCAAAGCACGAGGGATGAATTCAGAATAGAACAGTTTAGTCCTAAAACCCTTTTAGAACTCCTGGAACATGAGAAATTACATAGCATAGCATATATCTGATTTTTCTATTTTATAGAAACAGAATGATTTCCTTTAAAAATGAACATTAAAACAGAACTAAAAGCTCCAAGCCTGGCAAGAAATTTAACCTGCAACTACAGTTAATTTGGGCCAGTTTTAAACTGAACATAGTGGTTTTTTGATAAAAGGAACCTGTATTAAAAGGTAGAAACATTTAAACAGCCAAAATATTAAGTAGGGGCATTCACTTGATTTTGTACATGTACTGCTCATAGTCTTGCATCTTTTGCATTTCTTGGCCATGACATTTCAGGTGACTAAAGTCCATTTTATACATACAGCAGCATTTTAAAGTAACACTTTTTCATTTCACTCACAGAAGCATTGATTCCAAAATAAGCTGCATATTTATCCAATCAGGCAAAGAAAAAGTGACTCTTTTGCCAATATCAGTTTGGCAGCATAGCTCGAATTTTCATTAGGCATTTTCCTCATGGGGGAAAAGGTGAGGGAAGGTTCAATGATTAATATTATTCTTTATCTCCCTTCATACGAAGACCAAGTAAAGACACTGAACCCACAGCACTACAAAGGCGTAGAGTGAGTAAGAGTTACCAGTGGTAGCTTGCACCCCATAGTGAATCAGGGTTTTAAATCATCTTGGTTC
The DNA here is from genome assembly GCA_013400735.1 of Pomatostomus ruficeps. Lineage (NCBI taxonomy): Eukaryota > Metazoa > Chordata > Aves > Passeriformes > Timaliidae > Pomatostomus > Pomatostomus ruficeps. The sequence goes on from VYZT01021371.1 coordinate 5,270, forward strand.
AATGGTGCTAATCTTAAACAATTAGCATATGAGTTTTCATCCAGATGCCTTATATCAAGGTCTGTATAATCTCATTTTACCCTTCTTTGTTCATTTAAATAGAAGCAGGCAAAGGATTGCAATCTTATCTTCAATGCTCAAACTGCACTTTGTGCTTGTACCTGTCTTCCAGACTTAACTTCTGTTCCTCTGCAGCCTGTCAGATAATTAATATTCTGTCACAGAATGCATTTAACTTATTATGACTATTTAAATATGAGCTTTTTGAGGGTGGATTTTATCACATCTTACAAATGTTAGAAGCTGAGGCATTTGATCAAAATCATCATGCAGATTGAATTGTCAAAGAAAATCAAACTTGAAATTGTAAACTTCAAACTTATACTAACATTAGCTTTTGGAAGACTGGGTTTACCGTTCAGCAAGAAAAGAGTAAAAGACATATACCATCTAATTCTTTAAAAATCTTTCCTCAAAAATATACACCCTGCACCTCTTTCTAGACAGATTAAATACATATAAGTGCAACAGTCTCCTCAGTGAAGGTTAGTGATCTTTTTTACATGTTTGTACACAGATGTATCCAATACCTGCACACTGAAATTGTGCATAGGGGACAACACAAAAAAAAAGAAATAGAAATTCAAAAGCCAGATGCCTTGCTTTCCAGTTCACCATTGCAACTGCCTGTGTGGGGAGCCACAGAAGATCCACCTATATATTTTTATATTGTTTTATGTCTTTTTACCAGTAGCAGTTTAAATGCTTTTAGCTGATCAGGATACAGCAGGACTCCACTCTGCACAGGTGCTGCACATACTTTCAGTTCTGGTGTGTTTTGGTGTCAAGGCTGGTTCTAGTAAGCACACTGCCACACTTGAATCTGAAGGGAAGTAAAATATAAAAAGGATTTGTTGAAAAGGATAATGTTCTGTTGGGGCTGAGCATTGTTGTCCTCAGGGAGCAATCATCTGCCCCTGGTCTTTATACAAAATACTGATTTCAAAATACCTATCTTTTATGGTTGTTATGCAGACTAAAGAAATTGTGTGTGTGTACAGGGGTTTGGACGCAAGAGGAACAGACGCTCCTTCAAATGGCTCCAAATTTAAATCCAGAATAATTTTCTTCACATTAATCCAGAATCCCACGGCTGCAACTCAAGGCAAAGTATGGCTTACAGATGTAAGACAAGCAAGGCAGGAATACAAACAAAATTACAGCGTTTCAGACCTGATCCTAAGATGATGCAAAATGCTGGTTCTGCTTGCCTCAGGGGAAGCATGCTGGAGACTTACAGGTGCAATGCCATCCTGATATCCTTTTAAAACCAGGGTCTTTCAAACCTGAGAAACAACGATGTGAATGTGCTTATTAATGCTCTCCTTCCAAAATACACAACCCACAGAATAACCATACAGATACTGGGATACATAGAATGCTGTTCACCAAAGTATGAATATCATGGAATGTTATTTTTTAATGAGATGCTAGATTTGAAGGAGGAAAGGAAGGTTGATTTCTCTCTGGGGAGAGGATATTTTAGTCAGAGTAAACATGTCAGAACACAAACACTGTATATTAACAGAAATTATTAAGTGAGGCACCTCTCCTCTATGAAGAGCACAGAGGAGATGAAAACATAAGACACTCTCTCTAGATAGTTATACAGATCTGCATAATTCCTGTAGCATGTCTAGGCTGGGGGCCATGCCTCAATCTTCTTTTAGCACTGCAGCCTATAAAGCATATGGGATATTGTAGAAATGGAAGAACCTGCATAAGCAATAGACTAGAGGGGTATTGGTGAGAGCTCAAGGACATTATCTTGATGTCACTGTGCTGGAAGGCCTCTATGAACACCGCGGGGGGCTGTGAATTAGGTAATACCTGCATGTGGAGAAGCCAAAGAAAATAACAGGTAAAGTCAAACAGAGAGTGAGGCTCAAAAGAGGGGACTAGTTAGCATAGTTACCGTGTTGTTGAGAGGCACCAGGCTCCTAACAGACTGCAGCTCTTCAGGAGATTTACTCTGATAACCTGATGATCTGAACTTGCTTTCTCCAAAGCAAAAAGAAATGGTTCAATAGCAACATTTATACACTTGACCTTTAACAGAATAATTTTTCCCCAGCAAGGCGAGGGATTGGATTGGAGCAAAGAGGTTGTTCTCCTCTTGATCTTGCCCAGGTGTCAGCTTCAAAGCTGCTATTTCATGGCTCTCCAAACTGCTCTAATTGCAAGTGCTGCAATCCCTCTTCTCCTGATTCCCCACTATTTAGTCCCACACCCCTAGCAATCTCTCAGGCACTTGTCTGACCTTTCACTGAATGATTTCAGATCTAACTCAGCAGGACACTAACCAAAAAAGAATAGTTTTCTGCTATGTTAGTTCTGTGATATGAATCATCCACTGGTTGAACAAGCAGGAGCACCCTGGGAGAGCATAACCCGCTCAGCTGGGGATGGATGGAAGCCTGGCAGCCATTGGGGCTGGACTGGGCTCCCATGCACCTGTGGCACATGTAGGGGAGAAGCATTCTCCTCTCCCCATCACTAGATCATTCCCATTACAGTCTAGGAACTTGCTGGTATTTTTACCTGGCAAAGCCACATAATTTCATATGGATGAGCAGGTGGATACTTAGGGAAACTTCCTAAAAATGTTTCTCTAAAAAAAACCTCCAACATGCTGTACTCTCATAAAAATAGTTTAAAAATCCACTAACCTATAGAAAAAAAACAACAACTTGTAGCACTGGGTCAGGCCGGCTAGGCCGAGGAGCTCAAAGGAGAGCCAAATAAAAGACCACACAGAGACAGCAAATGGAGAGGGCAAAAAGAGAGAGAGGGCAGAACCCTCTGCCTTTATTTATATGTTTTTACAAATCACCCTGGATTGGAGGTAGAAATGACCACCTCTCAATTCCATTGGTCAAAGCATCAATCTATCAGATTTCTCCACTCAGTATACTGGAATGATAACAACACAGACAATTAGCAAAACATAGATAGTTGTTAGGAAACCATGGCCATGTTTACAGAAGAATGTGTGAGAAAGTATTACAGAAAGAGAAACACTGAGAAACTGCAAAACTCAGGACAACAACAACTCTCTAATATTCTCTTGTACTGAAGCAGAATCATAACTTTTTACAGACAACAAAATTAGGATTCTGCATGCAGAGCTAAACTGGACAGTGGTGATGGATGTGAGCAGAGTGCATTTCCAAAACAGCCCAATTCAAAGAGTGAATACAATTTGTAGGGTCTTTGGTATTTTATCAAGGGAGAGTTCTGAACAACTAAGGAAACCCATGAAAACTCAAGCAAGTAACATTATTTGTTTTCTTCACTCAGATGATTTTAAAATGGTTAATATTTGATAGCACAATGATAAATATTTTAATAGAGTATATTGCGGTTAGGAATAGATCAAAAAGATGCAAGTAAGCTCCACTAGATAAACTTTTATTAGGTACATGAAATAAAACATAAAGCTTGATAGCAATTCCTATTTAATCTATTCACATTTGGAAACATATTGAAGGGGAAACTTATAACTCAGTTGTTATGAATTATTAAATGTTCATTTGAACGGTGATGAGCAGGACTTCTTTTCCTCTGAAAAATCTGTCACGCTTTCCTTTTAAGCCTGCTCAGTGGCCATAACTTCTGTGTAATTTGCCTGCTCACTGCCTTTTTATGAGGACAGAAGAAAGTCATCAATAGCAGCACAGACACACCCAGATGGGACATTTTTATGAAGGAGCCTTAAAAGGACCATTTAGGAGTAAGTAAAGTAATCTCTATCCTCCTTAACTGCAGATAAAAACTACTGCCTGAGGCAAATAAAGATAGGCAAGGTTTCCTGCCTTGGCAGTGATGCAACTGATGGCACTGCTGACACCAGCACGTGCTGATTATCAAGGCTTCAGCAGTTACTGTTTTAACTTCCTTTACATATGCACAAATACAACAGTAAGAAAAATCAAAGTTTAGTTTAGAAGGAGGTGATGGGTTTTAACTTGCAAGGTGCTGACAGCCTTCGCTAACAGAAGTTAAACTCCCCCAGTGGTATTAAAAGTAAAAAGTTGCCTTTTAATTACACAAGAATAAATGGATGTAGGTATATTATGATTTTGTCTACCTGTAAATTTAAATTTTAAAAGACAAGCTTGAACTTTTGGTGGATTTCAGAGTTATTTTAGGTACAAGGGCACACTTGATGTTGAGGTGTCTTTCTGCTCCAAATTTAAACATGATGAATGGATGCAATCCTAAAGCAATCAGCTTTTCTCATGTCAGATTTGTACTTCTACAGAGCTGAGTATTGTAGTATCTAACAGCTAATGAATTCAAGGCTTTTTTATTACTACTGCTATTCCTACAACTACTATTTGACGTACTTGTTCAAAATATTTTGGATGTCTTGATTAACTGACAGTGTTTTTTATGAGTAAACTGTAGAGGTGGGGTGAAAAAATTCAGACTGAAAGTTTTATGGAAATCTAGTCAAACTAAGAGAGTTATTATTTAGTATCAGTAAGTTGAGAACTTCAGCAAAGAATTTACTAATATAATCAAGATCTTTCAAGATCTGAGCTCTTAATTAAAATACTTAACAGAAGTGCCTTTTTACATTTCCCAATTCCCATTTCACTCTAATTTCTGACCATTTTACCTAGCTCATTTTAGAGATGGTCTTCAAAACCTTTCACTCCTGTGAGCCATGTGTTTATCTTCATACTTGCTTGCTTGTAGACAACAGAACATCTCACAGCAGAAACTAAAGCTGTTCTCAGTTGGACTAGTGCCCTCCATGTGACAGTGGTGGGATGTATGAGCTTCATACAGCAGAGGCATCCAGCCTCTGGAAGGTTGATTTTCTAGCCAAAGAACTCATCAGTATCTTCATATTTAATTGGTCTCAGTGAGTCTTTCATGCACTAATTTGCCTTATAACTTCTTGAGACATTCATACTTTTGCTCTTCAAATTCAAATTCACAATTACACTAATAATAATAATAATAATAATAATAATAATAATAATAATAATAATAATAATAATAATAATAATAATAATAATAATAATAGTGTTGTCTTTGTTTTAACTGGTTGGCTGGGAATTTCATTTGGTCCTTCCTGGTTCTTGAGAGGAAGAATAAATGAATAATCATTTCCAATTCACCTTTTCCATAACATCTGTGATTTTACGGACATATATTTATTTTCCTTCAGTCTATCTTCCCTTTCTTACACTGAAGAAAAATAATCTATTTAATCTCTCTTTTACATGGCCTGCTTATATCTGTGACAGCTTTTAATTATGGTAGTACTATATATATATCTTTTCAATATCAGGACTTCATGCAGTGTTCAAGAGATGGGCACATTGTGAAGTTATATAGTGACATTGTGTTGTTTCCATTTCATTCTTTTTCCTGTCTTAAGAAATTCAATAATCTATTTGCCTTTCTGCCTGATAAAGAGCATTAAGTCAACATTTTCAATAAAATACCCTGAACTACTCTTAAGGTCCTTTCTCTAAATGGTAAAGCCAAATATCTGTAGGAGTACATTACTCTTGAACATTTAATTTCTGTCACCCAGCATCTTAGAAATTCTTCTGAAGGTCTTTATAGCCACAATACCTTCGTAGTCTGAGCAAATTTATTACATTATGCTTCACTAATTTTTCTAGCAGAATTCTATATGTGTAAGTCCTCATAAGACTGGTTAGTGGTTTCTGACATTTATTCTTAGCCTGTTTCTTATTATTCAAGCTATGATTATTCCATAAGGAAAAAAAAAGAAAAAAATTTAAAGGAAAAAAAGAAAGATCCCTGCTGAAGGATCTTGTGAAATAGTTTTTGGAGAGTAAGATGCATTGTCAATCTGACCTTTTGCATCCATATGCTTACCCGACTCCTTAAAAATCTTTTCCTAGGTTTGTACATTATTATTTCTCTCTTTCATCCTCATCATGTCCACTCATCTAACTATAATTCTGTTCTTCATTACAACTTCCATTAACCTGCTTGCTGCAGAAGTTTTACTTGCCAGTCTCTAGTTCTTCTCCATCTCCTTGACAATCTTTATAAAAATTACACCTGCCATAGGTCCTTTTTATAGTTAATCAAGCCCATCTTGACAATTAGAAAAATTAAATTAGAAAAATCACAAGTGGCAGTCAAAATTTTGTTTCTGCATTTTTTTTTAAATTCTTGGACTGATAATATTTGCTTCTGGTGATCTGATGCAACAGACTAGTTCCATTTTTAAATAATGATTTGTATAAACTTTCGGAAACACTTCCAGAACATGCCCCCATCACCATAGGCAGGAGCCTGGTAACTTCCCAAAGCTCTTCTGTAGTTAAGAGATCTTTCCCTTCCCTACCTTACGAAGCCTTTGTTTGCCCTATAGCCTTTCTAGAAAGGTCTGGCTTCTCCTGTGTTTAGCAAAAAAAAATTAATAGCTAATTTTTATGACTTTACTAAATTGTTCAATCATTTCTGGCCTACCTTAGTAGTTTAACCTGTTCTTACAGCTCAGTTGTGAGAACATGTACTCTTTTCCTTTTTCCTTCATTTCATCAGAATTGCAACATTTTTCTTTACCCTTTGTAAATGTATTTTCTTACAAAGTTTTTTTACTCTGTTGCTAACAATGTAATTTTTATAAGAAACCTTTTAAATGGTTGTCTTTTTTTTTTTTAATACTCAAACACAACCAGCTCACCAAATCACCTCCAAATACTCTGCCCCTTTAGCTTGTCCTTGCATTTCTCTCTAATAAGTATCTACATGATCACCTTCTCTTCTCCCAGATCCATACACCTGAGACATGGACCAGCCCTTCCAGCTATTTCAAATTCCTCTTCAGGTTAAGCATGCAGGGAAGGATTTTGACAAGGAACATGGGTATGACAAAATCAGGATCAAAAACTTGACCTCATAAATGTCAGTCCAGCTTTTTGTCAGATCTTTGACTACTATCATTTATGGCACAAGTTCACTATGAAAGTGAATAGTGCTTTATAGGATTCTATCAGTATAAACTTAGAGGAGACTCATAACCCATACAAAAGTACCATGATGTTCAGTAAAATATTAACAGCACTGCTCTTTCGATTTCTCGTAACTCTGCACAATTTTGAGATATGGCTTTGTTGATTATGATCTGTTCTTCTCTCACGCTGGACTACAGTCAATGGCAAAATCATTAAAAGAGACTTTTGGTAGAAGCCAAGTGAAGCCCCTTATGATTATCTTGCCTTCTAAAGAGACTAAATTGTTAATAAAATTGTTACCGATAATCACCAGGTGAGAAGAGAAAGAAGTGATAGTGCTGGAGGTTTAAAGTTGTCTACAGAGAAGGGGGACGAGTCTGAATATAATTCAGTTGTTGGTAATTAATTTCTATAGAGGACTACTTATATCTGAAATCAACTTGAAATAATTACATTATAGGGACTGTACTCATTAACATCACTGATTTCAATAGGCAGCTGAGGTTCAGGATGATTAAAGTGTTATATCCAAAACTATGCTGTATTTTTATAACTACCTCTTGGACAGGTACTTCCTTATATGCATTTTTTTTTCCTTACCAATGATTTGTCTGTCTTTTTGTTCAGATGGCCATGGAAAGTCATGTAGTAACAATTGCACTGATGCCACTGGCTGAATCTAGAGCCAATATTTTGATTTGCACTTGTTTGTAGATAAGTTTACACACTTTATTTCCTTTCTAGACTGAGTGGAATAGTTTTCCAAATCTTTCACACTTTTTTAGACATTTATGAAACCCTGTATATTTTCCAGATTTACAAAATCTCTCTGTGGATAACCCAAAACATTGCTCCAGCTCATGGAACCAGTATCCAACACTGGCCCTGTTCTTACACTATTTCCTGCTTAAATTTGAAATGTATTCCAATAGACCCAAGGATCTATCCTTGCCCTTTAAAACGTCTAGGTTATAAGGAGTTCAGCCATAATCTCTTTGGAGGAAGAATTCTCCCTTTTAACAGAAGTTTAGGTGAGCCTTAAGAAATAGCACAAAGCAGCTATAGATCAGGGGCATACAGGGGCTAAAATAAAGAGCTACCGGGTTTGTTCCCCACATACACTGCTCAGTCCCCAAGTACACTGACAGGTGCAGGAGGAACAAACTCCAGCATCCTCAGGATAGAAACAGCAGTCCATGGGAGACAGTTCAGCAGGGTGTTCTGTTAATGAGATGCTGCACCACTGAGCTCAGAAGGGTACCCATACTTTAGAAGGGAATTTAACTTTCTTTTTAAGCCAAAAGGTCCTTGAAATAGGACTCTTACTTTGAAGAATTTAGAATTTCATTTCCAAGGAGAGTAAAGACAGTTTCATTACATGTAGCTGTTCCTTTAAAGAGCTGAAGCTGCATTTTGATCATGAGGCAATAAGCAGTGACAGGCATCCAAGGAGGACAAGTTACTCTCACAAAATTCAAAAACCTGACTTACTTCCTACTGATTTCAAGAACAGGAGAATCCCTGTAAATGAGTTTTAAACTGGGGCTGTTAGTGCAAGGAAATTCATATTGAGGGCAAGCATAGCATCCTCAAATCAGCTCCATTATGTTGACATTATGCAGCAAAGCACAGCTCTGCAAGGAAGCTTCAGCTGTCAGAAGGAGCATCCTATTCCACATATCTTAGATTACAATAGCATATTGCAACACAAACATCTCAAAAATTGAGCTGGATGCTTTGAAATGCTTCCAATTACGTTTGCACACGTGCCCTTTGGTACACAATTGGGGAGGAATATGAAAGGTGGCACGTACACTGCATAACTGCTGCAAAGGTATGAAAACTTGAGTTGAGATTTACACCACCTGTCAAAATAAAGCCATGTACTGCAATAATTTTTCTGCAAAGACCTGAGCACTTTGCTAGTTCATGCTAAACCATTACTGATTTAAAACAAAGTGAAAAGATGCTTAGAGAAGTGTACTCCACTTATATCTTTTATTCAGTAAGTAACATGACAACTTAGTGATGATGTTGGAGCCCACGCTGCACTACACCATTAGAAGACCCTGAGTGTTTTGCAAATACAAAACATTGAGCCAGCTAAGATGTGTTGAGCACCTACCTCACCTACTCCCACCTGCCCTGGCTTTAGCCCAAACCCCTCTGTTCCACTTCTAACTACTTCCCTTTAGCACTCCTGCTGTTTTAGCTAAACAGCTACTCACTCCCTAGCTTTCTGGCAGTCTTCAGAAAACCAGCATCCCACTCAGATCTGCCATGTTACCACTTCAGAAATGCTGTCTCACAGCAGAAAAACTTTGCCTTTCACACTCCTGTCATACCCTCACTTCACTCTGGGCCTGTGTTCAAAACCTGAGCAGACACTGTGCTGGCTGGCCATGTGGCTCCCTGGGGCAGGAGGAGGCTTGCTGTTACCCTCAGTGTTTGTCTCTCACAAGGCTTCAGGCCTACAAAAATTCATCCCACCTGCAATGACAGCCTTTCCTTGTCCTCCACTAGCACATGCAGCCATCAGCACAGGCATGCTGCAAACACCCTCCTGCCACAGGAGGTGATGTAAAGGAATACAGAGTTCTCAAGGAGCTGGGATCTGATCACTCAGATTTCCACTGCCATCACTGCCAAGGCTGCTGGAAGAGAAGGACAAACATGTGACAGGAGTTGTGGGAGTTCGTATTATGTAATGTAGAGGATTGCCTGGGGCAGATGACAGGACTGGACCTGATGAGATAAACCTCATAAGACCTTGTCAGGAGATACAGGTGAATCATCCCAGTTCTACTGAGCAGAAATTTGTTTCCTTTTTCACAGAGCGTTCTAACAGAAATATAGTCAGACATTATGTCTTAGAAGACTATACAACATTCTAAAAGTACATTTTCATAAAAATTGAGCATTTCTGGTGTGACCCTTCCTTTTCCAAACCAGAGGTTTGTGACATTGTTGTACACACAGTGTCTCAGCAGGAGCAGAAAATGACCAAGGTTGTGGTTTCTCAGTCTTGAGTGCAGGTGGAAGACTTTTCAAGTTACACAAGTACTTCTTTCCATCATTAAATTTAAGGCTATTGATACAACATACCTTTAGAAATATCGAACATACTATCTAGACTAATTTATTTGATGTAGATTAATGGAGATATCCTTGATATTTTTCAACTCTGGCACGACTTGACAAACTAAAAATTGGAGAAAATAATTTTAAACAAAGTAAAGAAAGTACTTTGAAGTGAAATCAAATTTGGCAGTTATCTATTCCTCGAGGATCCCAGGTTATTTCAGTCTTCATTAATAATTAAATTTTAACACCTTTGCGCATCACAACTGATAAACAGAAATATAAGTACGTTAATCAGCATGTCAAAAGTAATTCTAGAACCATATAATGCTCACAGGGGAACAGCTCTTACTCATGAGAATATTTTAACTCTGGTCTTTTTAATATCCTGAATTATCTTAACACTTTGTCATAGTAAGCAATATCTACATCCATGGTTAGAGACATTATCTTTAGTTCGTATGCTTGTAGAAAGAACTTTTCAGACATTATCCCAAACAAGCCATGCTATGTACTCTCTTTCTAAGTCTAAGACAGATCTATTGTTATTCAGCTCTTTTTCTACATTGTAGCAAGATTTTAAAGTTTATTAAATAAGATTAATGTAATTCTGTTACTATTGCAACAACTTATCTGTAGCAGCCTGCATATTAATATTGTGAAAAGTCTGTAGTTTGCCTGTACACCTGCTTCAGCTCTATAGGTTGGTGTGTAATAATGAACATCTTTTGGATATTTCTGTTGAATTGTGTTATGAGTCAGATTTTTAAATGTTTTCAGGTAAAACACTGGCTAAGACTATGGCATTGGTTACACCTGGGTAAAACACTGCAGAAAAACTGGTGTGCCTGAAGAAGGGTGTGCTGGAAAGTGAGCAGCTCTTATCTGGGGTTTCCCATCTAATAGTTACTTTGCCATGAAGATAAATGCACAGTGATAACCCAAAGCAAGTCTGTGTGTAGCAATAAATATTGTTGATGAGAACTAGCATGAAGCAACTAATAGCTTTAATTATTTGATACATTAATTTATTAGTTCTTATTTTTGCAGAGTGCTTGAGTCATCTGACTGGTATTCTGATGAAAAGTGTGGAAAAGTAAAGCATTGCACCAATTAAAATCCCACTCACAAGAGAGCATGTTATCGTCTGGGATATCTCAGTCAGGAATTACGATATAAGAATCTGCCTGTTAAATTCATTTTTTAATTTTAATGTAATACAAAAATAGACAATAACAGGTAATATTTTTACAGGTCAGATGAAACAGAGTGGATAAAAAATTTGCAAATCTATACTGTGTTCTTTATGTATGAATATGAAGCAGCTGAAGTTCTGATTGGTGAGATTAGAAGGAGATACAATACACGACATTGGTATTTCTAACTGTCAGAGTATTAATCATCTTATGCAATCACATATGACAATTGGACAAGATTGCATAGTTCTTTTCTAAACTTCAGAGTTTAGAAACCTTTTTAAAGCTGTCAGCAAACTCCCCTGGAAATAATATTCAGCTCTGCTATTGCATTTATCTAATCAGCAGCGCAATCTAGTAAATAGAGCAGGAATTCACAGGACCTCCTTTTGTTTGCACAGGCAACTCATTTGACTTTCCTCAGCATCAACTTCTCCACTGTTCACTAGCAATAACAAGTTTTACTCTGAAGAGCTTTGAGACATAGGGCAGTATTTTGATACTCATTCTAGAGCTGGCTCAGCAAAAGCACTCTGCAGCATTTCATCCACATTCAAAACAATAAATCAATGCAGATTCAGAAATAAGATCTCCTGATTCCCAGCACTGTTACTTGAACAAAAAACCCCATCTCTCACTTCAGACATGTTCTAGGAATTACGTAAATGTTTTACGTTTGCCTTTGCATTGTAACTAATATTCACATTAATTCTGAATATCTATCTCCTGAGAGATTCTACACCATTAACTTTTCACGCTGATGTTTTGGTCTCCTGTAGCAGAACCTTATCCTGATATCTTAAACCTTTCTTTTGAGAAATGCACACAGAAGGGCTACATAATGACATGTAAATATAAACTTGGCTTTACCTTTCCTTGTGGTCACTGTAAAAGAGCTGATAAGTCACACTTCCATTTAGTTACATAGCCATCCCACTTTAGAATCTTCAATATTCATCACAGTGCAATTAAAGATTGCTGGTGTTTCCATTAAAATTGCTGGTTTATGTAGTTTAGAAGTTGATCATAACATATATTTCTAGTAGATTTTTTACCAGTTATCCAAAAGGTCCCATGCAATTGGCTTTAAGCCAAAGTAGTGAGAAGTCTGCAACACTGAAATTATTTTAGATCACAAATAACTTTAGAACAGCAGTGATTATAAAAGCCGTCAACACCACATTTTGTCACTCTTTTTTTCCCTTCCCCTAAAAAAATTTAGGAAAATACTTATTAGAATGATTCTTATCCCCTAACTCATTGGGAAGGAAGTATTTTCAGTTATGATTATCTTGTCTGGTTTTGCTGCCAAATCAAGTAATAAGAGTTTGGGACTATTTAATGGATTTTTGAAAGTCTTCAATGTAGTGTTCACTGGGAAGAACAGCCAAAAGAGAAACCTTTTTCTTTGTTAACAAAGACAAATTCTTTGCATTCTTTTATGTCCATAACATTATTCCAAATCAAACACCTTAGCAGCCAAGCATGCAGGAACATTCAACCTCTTATACAATTCATAATCATGTATATGAATTGCTGACCTTTGCACGATCTTGGTTTGCTTTCCAGGCTTTCTTCTGTGGTTTTGTGCTCTGTAAAAGCAATACTTATTGCAGGTCTGTTTCATAGTTCTTGGGAACTTTCAAGAAAATCCTGTTGTGCATGAAGCAGAAAATGCTGCGGTACAGGCAAGGCCACTGTGCCAGCTCTTTGGACAGGACTGAACTGGCCGTAGATGTCTAAGGACCAGTGGCAGCTGGGCATTCCCCAAAGGGTCATGGAGCCAGGAGCTGGACAGAAGGGCTGGGGGACAGCAGGACAGGGAGTGTCCAGCACACAGTCCCCAGGTCAGGGGAGCAGAGCAGCACAGGTGGCAGTCACGGCGTCAGGCACAGCCTGCAGGGCACAGCTGGAGCAGGGAATCCGAGTCTCAGATGGGGAAGCTGCAGCAGCCAGAGCCTGCCAGCACAGCAGGGCCCAAGAGCCTCTGCCCCCACTGCTCCCCAGTTAAGCCTCCCAGAGCTGCCGGACATACCGGCCAGCTCAGTGAACACGCCTGAAAAGCCTTCTGGCACAGCTGATGGCAGTAGCTGCTCATATTTAGGGAACCAAATCCCATCCTCCAACCATTCACAGGGCTTTTGAGGACTTCATCTTCTGCATGTGAGGACTTTTTGTGCTTAGCCAGTTTTTATTGATAGTGGTTACATCTAAACCCTGACCTTGCTGTTGGCAATAGGAAAAAAAAACAACTCTGTAGTTGCAGCTGTTTCTTTTCCTAGTTAAGGAAAGAGAAGACAGATCATGTAAGAATGTTCATTTTTCTCCAGGCAGATAGAAATAATGGCACTGCAGCTTACAGCTTTGTAAGTGGAATATGAATGATAGGGGCATGTAGTCCCTTTTAAGCAAATAAAGCTGTGATGTAGCTTATTGGTCTCCTGAGATTACCCTAAAATATTATAAGGGTCATATCAGTTCAGTGGTGCCCTTCCATAAGCAAAGAAATAGAAAGAATAGGGAAATTTTTCTTCCCCCACTTTGGGAATCAGTCTCTTTTGTAGAAGTATAAAATTGGAACCATCAAAATCAGAAAACTGAAAGGTTAAATCATTCATTTCCTGAAACCAAGGAAGATTGAAAGGTATTAGTTCAACTGTAATTCTTAGATAACTAAATCTGGATTTGTTTTCATCCATTTTAATACACAATCATGTGTAGTTTCTACCAAAGCTGCTATGGCTATCATGTAAGAGTATCGATTCCAAAACTCAGTTCTCCTTCATGCCCTTTTGACAGGTTGGACGTATTTCTTCTCTTTTTTATTTTTTGAATTAAACCAAATGATTTTAGACTAAGAATAGACATGAAAAATGAGAAAGCCAGACACAATCTGTGAAAAACAGTAACTTTCTACCTCTACTATCCCCATATCATGGTTAAAAAAACCCACATATTCTGTACAGGATTTTGCTCTTTCAGTAGTGAGACATAATCAGCTAAGCTTACCCATATGGATGCTAGGATAAATTGCTGCCCATTTGCAAGAGAGAGGAGGTGCCATCCATTCTCTGGCTGTGTGCTGGGCAGAACTCTGACTAATAGCTACCTCTTCTTGTAGAAACTCTGAAGCCTTCGGCGGCAATTTGATTAGAATTCGGCTTAGCTTTGAACTGTGGGTTGTGCAGAAAGAACAGAAATTACACGTAGGCAAACAATCTAAAAATTCTACTGGAAATTTTCAGTGAACACAGTATCTCCATTACTCCCCTATTCATTTACTCTGATAACTTAATAAGCTGGTTTGATAAAAAATTAAGTGTCATTTCAATTGTGCTTCTAACAGGCATTTCTAAGACAACTAAGATGGAGATGTCTGCCCTTAGAAATTACTCTCACTTGGTCAATGTTTATTTCCTTGTATTGCTGGCAATATAATTAATCACAACATTGTTTCAACTCCGCACCAGAGATCTTTGTATTAATGTTTGTCATTTTGTGACCATAATTTTGACACAGTAAGATACGCTTTAGGCTTGTACTTGTCTACAGTGATTTATTTTGTCTTAAGAATGTGCTTTCGTAGATAAGTGCAAACCAGTTTTCTTTTCATGCTACCAAAGCAGCTACCTTGTCTTGATTTCACTATCCTAAGATTGTTTTACTACTACAGCAAATGTTGAATTAGTGGCACTTCCAAACAAGGAAATTATTATGAATATCTCATTTATAAGAGCAATAGCTGTTTTTCATACCAGGTATGTTTGTGGATTAAAACCACTGAAAAAGCCTGATCAACACTGACATGTATTCATGGCAACAAAATTTTTTAAAGCCTTTTGGCAATAACATAAATAGTAGCAATAAATTAAATTCTAATAATTAGAATAAAGTAAGTAAAATAAATACTTCTAATTGGAAGACAGGCAGGGGAGGAAATCTCAGTGACAAAGCCTTCAACTCAGTTATTACTCACTGGTTATTCAAATGAATAAGAAACTTAAGCTATAAAAACTTGAGGCTTTGTCATGTGCTGTGCAACACAAACTGTAACAGCAGGAGCTGTAACCTTTCAGGAGAAGCTTGACTACTTACAAGTTTTCCCCATGCCCTTATATCGTCTTTTCTAATATCTGCACTATATGGGTGAAATCTCAGGAGTCAGAGGAGTTCCACATAGAGATCTTCAACACACAGCAAGTATATCTTGTATTTTTAGGATTTTTTTTCCAGATAATGAAGATACTTGTTGCTGACTCTGGCAATTTGAAATACTTCAATTGCAGTCACTTATGTTCAATTGGAACATGCAACTGGATACAGCTGGAAAGAATTTCACACCTTTGCCTTCAAATGAAATGATGTGTTTTGCATTTCCCAATTCCATTTCTGCGCATGTGACAAACTGTGGGAAAAATATTGCTAATACTGTCAGAGCTGCAGAGGTTCTCTGGTGCGTGTTTGCTATATAGATGTTCATATTTTTATTAGGCATACACACAAGCCTCATTCAGTGCAATTTCTTTCATATTCTGAGATTGTTTTTACCATTTATTGATTAAATAATCACAGTTTTAGACAATAATGCATGTTAGTTACATGCTCCTCACTGTATTCATAGGAACTAATTCTGCATTTGACAAGAAATCACTTATGCTTGGCCTGGATTTACTGAATTTATCTATGCAGTGAGACGAAACCTCACAATTTTTTCATGGCATTTCAATGTGCTGTTCAGTGTCTATATATAGACAACCACTGCATATATTGGAGCTACCTGTGAACATCATTACTGAAAACATGGGTTTCACTGTGCTGGGGTCTTACTCACTTATGCACAGACAGAATATTCTGCTAGCATGCATGCTGAAATCTTCCTCATCCGTGAGTTCAAGTAATACTCTTTACTAAATATGAAGTATCAAGGAAACAAAGGCATTAGAGAAAAAAACAGCCAAGAATAATTTCTTCATCCATGAGACCTGCATGCTCTCATAATTATGAACAATGGATGGAATCCAAGGTCAAAAATTCAGTGCACCAACAAACAGTATGGAAAATTCACTACAGCAGAAGTAGGGGCAAAGCTTGCATCAGTGCTTTAGAATAGACAAGTATGCTGTGTAATAGATTCAGAGCTGTCAACCCATCAACCTGTCCAGGGACTGTGATACTCATGACCTGGGAGACAAAAAGGAGAGAAGTGAAGGAATGGTTTTAAAAAGAGAGTGAGAGGTAGAGAGAAGGCTGTAACAAGTGATGCCACAAAAGGAACACACTGAAGAGAACTAGTGATGGAAGTGAACATAGTAAACATTGTTTGAATTTTAAGTCTTCAGAATTCAAAAAAGCAAGCAAGGACCTCTAATAGAATGTTTTCTTTCTCCGGCTTTATCATTAATGATGTTCAAGTTGTTCCCACAAAGAAAATGTCATCATAAATCCAGATTTTGATGCAGAAAGAGAACACCACCTATCTCAGCTCGAAGTGTGTCCATGGCCTACGCCGCCCAATAAGATGCTCCTGTAGGCAAGCTGTACAAAAATTAAGGCAGCACAAAGAAAGGAACAAATTTTATTTTCTCCCCTCTTGGATGGCCTTTGGGAAAGACAGGAGTGTAGAAGGAACTGTATTGAAGTTCAGTAGCTAATTGTTTTTCTGTCTGGGCAGCAGGCAGACCTAAAGCCCTGGGCATGTGC
This sequence comes from Pomatostomus ruficeps, assembly GCA_013400735.1. NCBI lineage: Eukaryota > Metazoa > Chordata > Aves > Passeriformes > Timaliidae > Pomatostomus > Pomatostomus ruficeps. The sequence continues at coordinate 22,263 of VYZT01021371.1, forward strand.
TCTGCAGCTGCCCAGACACAGTAACCAGAGACACCTCAAGCCAAGAGCACAAGGCTGTGCCTGAGGTGCCCCTCCAGACTGAAGAGAACAATGTCTCTGTTGCTGCTTCAGACAGAGTTGTCTAACTCTTTTCTTTTAAGAAGATGCAAAGATATTAAAGTTGAGTTTTAGAGAGACTCAGGAATTTTATTGTATTATTCAGATTTGAATATTTAAGAAGAAAGTAGTCATTTGTCAAACAGCTGTGGTGCTCTCAATATAATTCATTAAATACCCAAAATAAATTCTATGAAACACTAGCACATCTATGAAAGGCTAAGACTACCCACTGAGCCAGTTCAAAGGTGTTTTCCCCTTGTTCTCCTTTTTTATTCCATTCCCAAATGTATTAGCATCGCAATTAAAAATCAAGAATATTTTGTGACTTATGGAAAGGCATCTTCCATCATCATTCACACAGCTATTACCCTAAAAAAGAGCTATCACTATTTTATTAATATCTCTCCCTAACTGCAGAGGTTTGTTGGGTGGGAAGGGGGAGGTAGCCCCAAGGACAGCAGAACTCCAAATACCTATCCAAATAGCAATCCATTTCTACATGTGCCTTTCTTTCTGTGTCCTCTGTGTAGTGTTTTAAGAATCCTACAATTGGACTACAGTTAGATTGTAAATTGATGAATTATGAGAATAACTTTAAAACAATTTCCTTTAGCTTACTTTAAATATTTCACTTCATGCAGTAGCACAGATCGGGAGACTGTGCTCAGAAATATCTCTCAAAAAGGCCTGCAAAGCTCTCCAAAACAAATGAGATATCTGTTTTGGCTTTTAAGTGACCAGTTTGATGTCCTGTCTTCTAAGTAAAGAGGATCTGCAGTAAACCCACAGCTAGTGCAGCCACACAGGTCTTAATACGCTTCAATGGGATGACTTCAGAAATAGGTCTTTTACTTATGTCATCTCACAATCTTTTTCATTTAACTTCCAGTTTGCAATTGCTACCTACATGATACATATATGTGCATACGTGTGTGTGCAAGAGAAAGAGATACAAGCACAAAATTAAGAAAGCTGTGACAATACAAGATCAACAATTCCAGAATTTTCAGCTATACAGTATTTTGCTGAAAGCAATAAAATCTACCTGCATTCCTGTGGGCAAACATCTAAAAGTGTGCAAGAATAATGATGAAGCTTTTGATCCATCCCTTCTTTAAGCACATTTCAAAAACTTTCTAATGAGAAAGAAATATAATGTTGTATCCAGAATTTTGTAGCTATTTAGAGGCATTTGGTAGCAGTCTCCATGAGTGTGTCAGGCAGAACAGGCAGCGTGGAGCAAAGCACCCTTCAGCCACACATCTCCAGCAACCTGTAACTGCAGACCAGATCTGGGCTAAGGGCCTCTTAAAATAACAGGCTATAGTCTGCAAAATAAATTTTAAAATAGGAAATATTTTTTGTAATAAATAAAAAATAATATTACATACTTAATACTTGAGAAAATTTGGGTAAATTATTCCAGGTGAAATGTGAAGTCAAACATCTTCTCTGCTGTTTAAGAAGTGGTATTTAATGAACTGTTGACTCCCATTGAGTTTGTCAAGGCAAACAAGGGTCTGTATTGATGGTACAGATAGTTCACAATTTTAACTGCCTGAACTGTAGGAAGCATCCCAGCAATGATTAGCCTGGAACATGCAGATTCAGTTTCTGTACCATCAGATAAAGTATTTCGATTTTGCATATTGAGATGACTAAATAGATACAATATGAATAATAAAGTCAATTTCAAAGATACACAGTCTCAGTTATAAGAGATGTAATGCAAATATTGACTTTTAAAATACAGTTAAATTTTTCTGCCTGTTACTGTGATATTTTCTGGGTTGTTAGTCTCATCATATTTATTTTGGTGGTGACTTACTGTTTCCTATACTTTTTTTTTAATGTATGCATTAACATTCAGACGTAGGGTCATCAACAAAATGTGTTGTTGTACCTTGCCATTAAAATTATTCCATTGCAATTCAGAAACTGGACAACAATACTAAATCCATGGCTCTTGGTAAAAACCCTTGATTGCTAAAGGAATCACTAAAAAAAAATATTTACTGTTCCCTCTCAATTGCACCTTCAAGTTTCCAACACAATGCATTATTTCTCCCACTTGGATGCAGAACATCAGAAAGCAGTTGTTGGAGAGACCTTCTAGGGTGAGAAAATTGTTTTTCTGAAAGCAAACCAGGACAGATAAGATTACCGGTGAAGTTACTGGTGCACAAAATTGTACAGATTTATGTAGAATTACACCACTTAAAACATGGACTATTTCAATTGTAATTCTCACAATATTTGGACTGCTTTTAAAAATAAGTAAATTAACATTTGCAAAATTATACTTATTTGTAGCAATAAACAGTAGTGTTTAAGATAAAATTAACAATATTTTCTCTATTCTGAACTATCTAGGGTATTTTCAGGCTAAGGTATATGCAAACATCATGTGATGTTGGAGTCTGCTTCTAAACCAAATAATCTCCTGAATTCTCCAAGTTAAAATTTTTACTGTCACCTTCTACCTAGATTGCAGGTGCAACATCTTTACTAATGCCTCTCCTGTGGAAGGTAGAGCTGTAATCCAGCACATATCATACTAGTGATATAATCTGAAATAAAACACAGATTGACACATTTAATTAGTATGTTGCTCATACCTCTACATTTTCACCCATGAAATATTTCAATTGATATTAAGTAACACAAAGTAAAGCTGTCAACTTTTCAAATACTATATTATGCAGCTCTAAAGTTTTGCCTGTATGATTTTCTCTTAACTCTCCTGTCAAGTCTGATTTCTGAAGTTATTATCAAGATACAATATCTGAGATAGCTTTAAGATGTCACGTACCAAAGGAGCACATGTAATTAAGATGAAATATTTGATCTATAAAGGAAATAACATTATCTTTTATTTCCAGATGTGTATACCACATAATCCACATCCAACAGCATGCTGAATTTCCTGCCTGTGCTTGCCTTATCTTTTTTGCATAACTTTTTCAGATCATTAATACATGTAGTTCTTGATTATAAAACCTTGCCCTCTCATGCAGATCTTTTTACTTCAGCAAAGCCATATTACATTTTTAATCCCTGATCATGGTTTCCAAAAGCTCTAGATACATTTGCCCCTTTCGAATAACACACACCACCTACAGTTGCAGTTCAGTAATAACTATAAAGATGCAGACATTAGCACAAGGCTTCTATGAATATTCTTATTTCATTATTAAATAGTCCTTCATATAAAATTAATCACTATCATAGTTAGTGGTCTTATGTGAATTAGATGGTTTTCCGAGATTACAGCCTTAAAAAAAAATTAAAATTCACGTATTTGAAAAAGCACAGCCCCTTTTCCTATGTCTGAGGAAGAGGAGGGAGGTGGAGCGTCAGTACTGGTTTTAGTGCGGTTTCTCCTGCAGATGAACTTATATTTATTCTCTGTTCTTTGCCTCCCTCCCCTGCTATCTTGCAGCGAACGTGTGCGACAATGAGCTCCTGCACTGCCAGAATGGAGGGACCTGCATCAACAACGTGCGGTGCCAGTGCCCGCCGGCCTACACGGGCATTCTGTGCGAGAAGCTCAAGTGCGAGCGGGACCCGGGCGGCTGCAGCCGGAGCTCGGGCCAGGCCCCGNGGCCCGGGCGTTCCGCGGCTGCTGAGGCCTGCGGCCTGCCCGGCACCGCCCGGACTGCTGCGCGGAGCGTGCCACCACGCGGCACGGGGACACAGCCCCGCGTGCGCCTCTGGGCTCCAACACGGAGAAAAAAACCCAGTAAAAATAACCACATACAAACTACGAAGGCAGAACTGAACTAAGCCATATCACTCAGTTACGGACAGGGCCGCGAGTCGAGACTATTCTCCCCTGGGTCGAGACACGCTGGCAGCTGCCTGTTCTGTGCGATCGATCTGCGCTGGCTGCCGGACTGGAACGGCTTTGACAGCCCCCGGAAAGGGAAGAGAACTCCAACATTTGCTAGTCCTCTCTGGTGCGCTACTGTACCTCCGCCTGGTGTGTGGACCGGCCAAACCAAGGCATTCTTTGCTGTCAGTGCATTGTGGGTATAAGGAAATCTGTAAAAGCTGCCATATTGGCCTGCTTCAGTCCCCAAATCCTTTCCAACCTGTGCTTTAGTGAACGTTGCTCTGTAACCCTTGTTGGTTGAAAGATTTCTTTGTCTGATGTTAGTGATGCACATGTGTAACAGCCCCCTCAATAAAACTCAAGCCAGTCATATCCTTGTATACCTTAGCAGCACTGCATCAGTAAGATGCTGTGTTCACCTATTGTACAAGAGTGGCTATAGGACAAAAAGTGTATTTATCCTTTTGTATTCAAATGAAGTTATTTTTCTTGAAATAATGTACAATGTAGATTTTTTGTATTATTGCCTATTTGTGTTACCAAACAATTTATTAATGTATTTAATTATAATCAGATAAGAGGGAAACTATTACTTTTTATTTAGTCCTTTTCTTTTTCCTTTCATTTAATTGTGCAGAGATTTCTCTGTATGGGCAACGTGCTGGCATCAAAGAATATCAGTTTACATATATAACAAGTGTAATAAGATTCCACCAAAGGACATTATAAATGTTTTCTTGTTGCTTTAACACTGGAAGATTTCAAAGAATAAAAATTCCTGCATAAACAGTTCCAGGATGATGTATTGCTATTTCTGAAGCCCTTTTTAGAAAAGAAACAAACAAAAATTTCATGATTTTACCATCTACTATGTGGAAGAAACCCAGAGTCAAAAGTGGAAATTATATCATTACAATCTAACCTGGCTTTAATTTTACTGCTGTCACTTTTGCAAATTTAAAATGTAAAGGACATCATTTGCTTGAGGAAGATTTAATCAAATCCCAACCTTGAAAAATGTATGAAAAGTTGAATAGTTCTTACCTTTGTTCTCTCAATTAATCACAAGCATTATTCCAAAACTAAATTACAAGGTATCATAAAAGCTGGTCTTTAATTCATACCTTTTTTGTGGATTCTGATAATAAGTAGATAGAGCCACAGCTTGTCTGTTTCTCCAAAAGCTTCATTTAAAAGATATGTTTATATATGTACTAGTCTACTTAAGAAACTGCAAAAACAGCAGCAATCACAAAAAAGCACCAAGATTTAACTTTTAATAAAGTCAGATTTAATATTTAGGAGGACTGTCAAAATATAAAGCAGTGAGTAGAGTGGAGTGCTGCTCCAGCAAATAAAGTTTGTTTCAAGTATCGCCCAAGGTGTAATAAATTCTTGTTACTGCCTTTTATTAGGCCAATTACTGAGTGTGACAGAAAAGAATAGCAAGACTAGAGAAGCAAGCCAAACCACAGCAGTGTTTCAAAGTCCTAGGAAAAAAAATAAAAATCTAAAGGTGGCAGGACTGTGTGAATTCATTTCTTGGCAATTTTCATCATAATGGTTATAAATATTTTACCAACATAATAGCCTAGTGTGGAAAACAATTAATCAGCAAAAGAAAAATTCCTGAGAGAAATACATTCTACCTGGCTGCCTCTTTCAAATGGTGAACAGCAGAATTTAGGGCACTGCTTTCTTGGAGAAGCTCTTTCCGCTGAGGAAGCAAGTTTTGCAGGACAGTACCCAGCCTCCAGAAGTGGGTAGGGAAACCAGGTCTTCATTTCTAAAAAGAAATAGGATTCTAAAAGAATACTATGAAGATGCTGATGACATCAAGCTGGTGCCTTTTCAGGCTATCGCCCTGATCCTTCATCATGTGGGAAGTTTGCTGTTCACACTTGCACTCATTTGTGTGCTAAATAAGATAAGGCAGAGGTAAATGAAGTCTTTGCTGGTTGCCAGCCATGGCCTACATGAGACTGCAGGTATATTTTAGAAGTATGTTCATGAAATAAACAGAAAAGTACATTGAGGAGACTCAAGGAGGAATATAAATGCTAATACAGGTGACATACAGACCTGGAAAGTACCTATAATTAAGTGGATTTCTGATATTAAAATGGGGAACTTACATTTTCTTATATTACCACAGACCAAATTCAGATTGTGTAATTATTGGAAAAGATATGCTTTAATTGTCATTATAAACTCAAGGCTTTGTGGAAGTGCTAAGTAAGCATGTTATGCAGATTTGGTTATAAGGGATTCTGCCAGCAGTGCTGAAATGTAATGAATATAAGATCACAATCAACTCAGCTAAATTTCATATACTTAGAATCTTCTAAACCAGGGCAGAGTATATGGCTTTCCACATACTTAGCTACCATTTCGTGCATTTTATCCTCCCTCGCCTATTAATAAAATTACAATTTTATACAGGAGTACATTCAGTAGAAAAACTTATTAATTATCCTTTCCTTCAGCTTCATTATTTTTTCCTCTAAACTCCATAGAACTTTACTAAATGAAAATTTGACTGTAAGTTTCTGCTACTGTATTCCAAGTATATTTCTAAAATTATGTGTGCATCTTTGAGAGAGATTTACAGGACTCAGCATCGTTTTACCTGCATTTTTTTTACTTCATTCAGTGTAAAATGAAGGCAGAACTTGTTCCCCATTTCAGAAGCTGTGAAGAACAACAGATCCCTTTTCCTGAGCATGTGGTAGGATCTCTCCATGATAACATGCAGTCACAGTGTCTGCTTTAATTTTCACCAGAAAAGATAGACCCCTTCCAACATATTTAGGTTTCTTGGAATGGGTATCCCCTCCCTGTGAATGCCTGTAAAATAACAACACATTCATGATACTGAAAAAGGGCAACCCAGTCCCTAGCCTAGGATTTGGTTCTATATCAAAATGCAGCAAAAGAAACCTACTGTTGAAGTATCATTTTCTGTCTGATATTTCTTTCCTGGAAGGTTTAGCATCCAAGAACTGACGGCTTTAGGTTGCTTGGTTGTCCAGATTATAGTTCAGAGTACAGTGACCTTAAAACTAGCATTCATCATTAGATCTCTTCAGTTAGATTAGTTCCAGTTGCTTTACTAAATCAGTCAGTCCTAGTCAACTTGCTATTCCTGTGTTTGTACCTAGAGAACTGGTTCTGATCCAGGATCCACATGTGTTTAACATCTGAAAATGGGGCACTGTCTGACAAGGTGCTGCTCCTTGACAAGAGAACTGCAGAAATTTCCACTTCACGCCAGCCATCTTTCTCATAGGGAAATTAAGAGACAGGCATCTGTCTTTGTGCTACCTAATTGTTTCAAAAACAAACTATTCAAAGGGGAAAAAAATCTAGTCAGATACAAATTGACGCCAGGTATTGCCCTCAAAAATAATTGATCTAATACTTTATCATGACTGAGCCACAGATGAGAAGTTATTTGATGTAGTGAACAGAACAAAAAAATAATGTGCAAAAGACTCCTCTAATTTAGAAAGAGCTCTTCTGCTTGCATATAATTTTATACATCTTTCTCATAACTCCAAGATGCCAGGGGGATTTGTTATAACCTCATTGGGATTCTAGGTTTATTAAACCATTGAATTAACTAGATTCATCCATGCATGCAGTTTACTCACCTGTGAGAAATGTGAGTAATACTTTTCATAGAATATGCAAGACCAGATTTTCAGGCAACCTCCAGCCTAGCACTCATGTTTGTCCTTGCAAATGCAAAGTTACAGATGTAAATATTAAAACATAATCAATTCATTCTCAAGAAAAACTAAGTTTAATTATTTATGGATGCAAACATCTATCCACTACAATGCAGATCTGGCATTATAAATTAGAAATTTTATATTAACCAACAATACCTTTCCCACCCGCACACAGTGTCAGAAAGAAGAGGATATAAGTATATGCAAAACAAGTAAAACAGCAGCATTTTGCACCATATGGTGCATTTCATTTAATAAAATGAAAGTTCATCACCAGAGCAGTATGTTCAACAAGATACCATTTTTGCCATAATATGCAACAGATAAGATTCCTGTACAAAGCATATGTTCCCCTTTAATGCTTTTCTGGCCATCATTATCTATACAGACACAAACATATAGACAAGGAAATACTGCTCAAGACATTTACAGCCTCAAATAGTACAGAGAAGACTAATTTATGCAATCAAGACCTGAACAGATTGTAAAGGCTTCAGGCTTGAATTTCTGCATACATTGCTATCCAGTGCTCATCTCTGAGGAGGACTAGGGTTAAGATCACCCATGGAATGCAGTGAACGGGGGTTCTGCAGCAGGCAGAGAAGAAAAGTGCCAGTCTGGTTGGAGAAAGCACCACAGCAGGGTATTGGCCCTGCATCTGGCAGCAGGGGCACATCTCACCCAGGACATACCAGGCATCACTGCCCCATCAGAGCCTCAGCACCTGTGTTTATAGATGTGCTTGTTCCAGTTCCAGCTGCTCAGACACCTCCAAAGCACACAGTGCTGCCCAGTGCAGCTGCTGGACACATGTTCAAGGCTACTGTTGTCACTGGAAATACACTTCTTGTAATAGAAGCAAACTGTTGTTGAGAAACTAAAGTAACGGCAATGTTTTCTGGGCAAAGAGGGTCAGAGATAGGTCCTGGGGCTATGCTTGTCTGTTTTGAGAAAATGAGACTGGTTTGGAATGAGTCTTTTCCACTTCTCATATAGTATAATTTTCACCTGAGTACTCTGTGCAGGTATTTGTGACATCCAAGACCAAATAAGTAAATTCTAACATTTATGTGTATATATATATAGATATATATATATAGATATATATATATATATGAATGAACATTACTTTTCATGAATAAACAAAAAAAGAAAAAAATCTGTGATTTCTGAATCAGCTCCATTGAATGGATGGATTTATTAAAATAAATTTTTCTGGTTCAGACATTGGTTGTTTTGAGATTAATACATCTGCATTCACCATTCCTCCACAAAACTACCAACAACACCTGATGAGATGTAGATCATGCAGGCTCTTACTCTGAGTTTGTGTAAGTCATATTCTAAGTTCCCATATTCTAAGTTTTAAAAGCCTTGATCTAGCTGATGCTTTCACATCTCTCAGTGGCTGTATTCAGTGTTATACCTGAACAGATAAATGAAAATATTTCAAGTCTTGTACATCTACTGGGAACATGGTTCACTATGCACCTGCAAAGCATTGTAGATGCAAAAATGGTGGGTGCTGCCTCTATTAGCTGTTTGCAATTGACAGTACTAAGAAATCTCCTTCAAAGGCTTGGGTCCCTTTGACTGGATTCTGCAACCACATTGAATGAAAAAATGTATTTGCTTGCTCTAACAAAATACAAGGCTAAATCATTCTTACAAGATACTAATGATACTCAAAGTCAAAGCACTTCAATTTATCACAATTGAGATACTTCAAAAACCCTCAAAGAAGATACAATAGGGCTAGACTTTTATTCTCGCTTATGTTCAGACACTTCAGGTATCTTAACAGAGATGAAGAAAGGGATTCAGGGAAGTAAATGAAGTTGCCTGAAACAACCCAAAAAGCAGCTGGCAAAGTAAAGGAACAAATTCACCATGCTCAGGCTTCACAGCACATTGAATATTACACTACAGGAGTATTGAAAACTTTTTGGTAGCTTTGGTTACAACTACCGCTATGTATAGCATTAGTATACATATAATATGATGGTTTTATGCATAACCTACATTACTAGTTAGAAAATACTACTTCACACCACCTCATTTTATAATGAGGATCAAACCAAATTTTTTCTCACAGGTAACAAGCAAGACAAACATGTATCCCAAATGGTGCGAAATTATTCCTTGCCTGAACAGGTAACTATTTTTACTTAACTTCATTCTTTCTTAACTTCATTAAGGATTATGAACACTAAGATCATAAAGAAAATAGTATTTCTATACCAGTATTTTAATGAGAATAAACAACATATAGTGGTTGATAAATTAAGGACAGAAATCATGTTGTTAACTATCATGATATCTCAAATTATTTCCTAAAACTTAGTATTAGTCACCTTAATTGCAGAGGAATTTAATTTAATTATTAACAAAAATGCACTAATAAATTTAGACAAGTACTAAAATAACTTATTTTATTGTTTACTTGTTCCCGGTTTTACTGATCTTATCCATTTTAGGTCTATTACATTCTTCTTGCAAAACAGACCTGCTAAATACCTGCCCAGCTCAAAGCATGTGTGCCAAAAACCAGTAAGATAAAACATAATGACAATCACATTTATAAGTTGAGTTTTGCTCGTCTAATAGAACTAAAAAGTATTCATATGAAATGGAATTCAAATATTAAAACAAAGTCTTCAGCTTCACAGTGGAGAAACTTAAAAGGTTAAACACAGAAATGAAGGTTGGAGCCCACACTGCAGAAACAGGTTACTGAAGGTGCAGACCAGCAATATCAAGTTGAAGTAGAACTAAAAATGTTGTTCTCACTACCAATCAGACACACATTTACCTCAATCCAAACAGAAGTGTATATGCAAGGTATTGGAATCCAGAGGGAAAGAAAGCAAAAAGGGAAAAGAGTCCACTTTTATCATGACTTACAATATTAGGGGAAAACCCAACACCAGGAGAAGGAAGAGAAAGTAAGCTGTGCCCAGACCTCAAATAAGCTAGAATTTCAGTGAGAAAGCCAGTTTAGGTACTATATACATTCCCATAAATCTGTAGGCACAGAATTTTGCATTGTAGTCTCTGATTTGAAAATTGCAGGACTTGAGCCTCGCACAGACAGGACAGACTTCACTTGAGCCTTCTGTCCAGGTGATACAGTGCTCACTTACCTGCTGGAAGAGCCCAGGCCCATCAGCACCACCTCTGCTTTGTCCTTGCTCCAGTTGTGCACTCAGCACGAGTGTGCCCATCTCGTCCAGATGTTCATGAAGCAGATGCTTTTCAACACATCACAGGCCTGGCTCAGGCCACAGCAGAGTGCAGAAAGAATCCCTTTGCCAGGATCTGTGTAACCAGCAGTTACATTTGCTCTTTGCCGCACACCTTGGAAACCTCTAACAGTAATTCTTATGATGACACAGAAAATTAAATGTGTTCAGAAGAGAATATTTTCCCTCCAGGCCTTCTGCTGGCATCTGCAGTCACCAAGCACAACAAGGAACTCAGAGGCGCTGGATGGCTACACTGACTCATTCAATGCATGTCTTGTTAGCAGCTCTTACCTCTAATTACTGCTGCTTGGAAGGATAGGAGAACTGGCACGTAGAACACCCTGGTAAGTTACATGATAATACTGCTTTCTTTTGCCATACTCCTGCTTGCTTTCTTCCCTCATGTCAGAGTTCTTTCTATGCACTCATAAATTACATTTCTTACTTTGCTCTGCAGATCTCCCATGGGCATTAAGTAGGTGGATTGATACCTATGAATTAGTCTTGGCAGTGCTCTTTTGCCTTCCCAGATCTGGTAGAGGCACAGCAACTTTTACAATCCACTCATTGAGTAGGATGTAAGGAACGATGACTAAATGATGTAGATTGAGTGCTGAACAATTTTTTGACAGCTTTCTTGTTTACTGACAATATCTAACATCAGAATATCTCCCAAACTGTACTGAGGTTAGCCTCATGACACTACTGCAAAGCAGGGAAGCATGTTATTTCCATTTTATTCATAGGGACTGAGGCTTGAAGATGCTGAGAGACTTACAAACTCAATTACAGAAAAAGAAATTCTGACACCTCTTCCACTGCAATAAGTACTGAGACCTACAGTTCCCTACTCCATCCAAATTACACAAATGTGAAGTTAAATAGTGTCCCGTCTGTGCATGTATTTGCCACCCACTTACTTCAGATTATCCCATCCAAGTCTATTTTACATTACACCTCCTAAAACATTGGAGTTTCAATGTTGTGATATTTAACTCACACGTGATTTTCCTGGTTTGGTTTGTTCTCTTCAGCACTTCAGTTCAAGGCTAGAAGGAAACCACATCTACTGTTTTGTGAAGGGATGTTATATATGAGTCAAAGTAGTTGAAAGCATTTTAACAGCCTGATAAATTAAAATATATGCATATAGAAAAAGAGAAGAGCACTACAATTCTCTTCCAAAACAAAGAGATTGTTATGGGGTTTCTTTCCCCCCTCCCTGCCTGATTTTTATTTAACTGGGTATATTGGAGCTCACGTAATAATAGTATTATGACTTGATAAATACATATAATATCTTTTATAGCTTAAAATACCTATAGTTTAGTCATTTAATTCCTTCTAAAAAATGTCTAGATACTGACCTGATTAGATTTTGATACATAGATCTTTCTGCTTACTGGAAATCTGGTAGCAAAAAGATTCTACATTTTGAACAAGCTCATAAATATATATTGAATTTAATTTTTTAATACACAAAATCCATTTTCCTATTGTTTAGTTGGTTTGCTGGCTGCCCGAAAGAAATATTTTCTCTAAATATTTTTGTTTTGTACAACTAATTAGTCCATAAATCAGTACGTTGTAATATGGCAGAGATTACCCTCAAGCCAGTAGAGAACAACTGATTGAATGTACTTACTTTCTTTGTAATTCAGCTGTCTCCAATGTCTCTGTATTTTCTTCTGCTGCTTTCAAACATTGCCTTGCCACTCTTTTCTCTCTTCCTATTCTTCAAATGTATACACCACTTTAGCCACTAAGCATTATTTGTATTAAACACCAGATTTTTCCTGTGTTTTGAACGAAGCAGAGTGGGCTTACAAAGTACATAAATAACTAACCAGATAATCACAGAGTAATCAGATGGATTCTGCAGCAGGAGTTTGTACACACGTTCCATTTTCACTTTACTAGGGTCATTTACTGATATTAAAAATGTGCCAACTCTTAAGCCAAAAAATGTTTCTAAAAGAGGGGAGACAAAAACTGCAAATGTAAAATTCCTGTAACAGACATCAAAGACTGAATTGGAAGTCAGTTCAGGATGGTAACCCTATTAAAAATGAAGTGTAAGCATATGCTGAACTTGGAGCATGCACTTTAATAACACCAAAGGCCTCTTTAGTGTATTTTTTTCTTCCTAATCTATAATGCCAACTTTATTTTCCTCAAATGGCTTACAATGGCTAAGAAGAGGTAGGATTGCTCTGAGGCAGTATCCCTTGTGAGCTGTATGCTTCTGGTCATCCGGCCCTCTACAACTTTAAAACCAAAACCCAAAAACCAGAGACAGACAGAGACAGGCATGGCTTTGTTGTTATTTCAGGAAACTTCAGTTCTGAGCGGTAATTCTTGTGTGGCAATTAGTCAGCAGCCTTGGTACGGCCGCTAATGGAGATGTGCACGCTGATAACAAAAGTTATAAGTGGGTTTTTCCCCAGCTGTCAATCTTAGCAAAGGAAGCTGAGGGGAAGTGAAATGAAGATGAGCTAACCCTGCATATCTCAAAACCAGGCCTCAGAGAAGGAGGAAATAGATGTAAAAAACACTCTGAGAAAACACAGAACTTTAATGTAAATGGTGCATCTTCTCTGTGAACAATTAGGTTTCATTCTCCAAGGACTGACCAGTTTGCATTCGTTAACAACCTGTTCCAGAATCCATTAAATGCAAAGGAAAGCCTCACCTTGATTTCAACAAAACAGAATCAGGTTTTAAATTAGATTGAAAAATAATTTCAGGAAAAGAAAAAGTAATCCCTTAGGCATTATCTCTCTGATCCTACTATAATCTGCAGCATTTGTACAGTTCCATGTACTATTTGTTGTGCATTATTCTATTGTAGCTCTTAAATTATGCTCATTTGAATGCTTCCACAGACCCAGCAGTTCTAGTGACAAATGTCTTAATTTAAGATGCTGGTCTGTATGGCAGGCACCATTTCTATCCAACAGAGAAAGGAACTCCCTAGCTGAAACTGTTTTCACCAACAATTTGTTTGCCAGCAGCATGTTTTCCTGTTTAATCCGTGTTAAAATTTTGTTCAGAGTTATCCTAACTGGCATGTATTCTATCTGATAAACATCTCCTCTTCTCCCTCACGGAAACATCATTTATTTATGACATTATTGTTACAGACAACTAAACAGCCAAGAGGGAAACATTTGCTTTTCTACAAATACCTGCACATGCTGTTAAAACAGCATCATTTTTCTTATAGGAACATTTAAAATTTGGCAGAAGGCTTCCTAGGATATCTTTGGTGTCCACTGAGAACAAGGAACAGAGATAGACACATGCAGCAGTACAAAATCAGCAAGGGTTCAGGAGAACATCAAGGAAAATAATGACATTTCAGGTTGATAGGGTGATATATGCAACTTTCTCCTTTCCAGCCCAATTTGTCATGACTCCACAGCTAAGTGAACTAAATGGACTTGAGATAAAATGTTTCAACTCAAGATTCATTCACGTTCTCTGTATCTTTGCCAGCACAGGAGCTGGCTGCTGTATTATTAGGAAACCAGGACCCAGACACACAGTGTGAGCCAACACCAAATGATCTCTGTAAGAGGTCACAGCATCCCCCAGGCTGCTTCATGACCGACACTAAATTAAGAAGGAAGAAATCATATAAATCAAAATTAACAAGTGCCTGAGAAGCAAATAGCTTCAAACTCCCTCTCACTTCACCAGTTATTACCACATGTAAATCCTCAGTGGCAAAAGCACATATTCATTTACAAAAGGACTCAAAAACCTACATCTGATTCATAAATTACACTAAAAGTTGTAATAAGTCATCTGTTTGAGTCTCTAGTCTGTGCTACATGTGACTGTCTTCCATTTCTTTGAAGTTCCTGTTCCATCCAGAGTCTGAATTTTACCAATATGGGAAGATTTCAGTATGTCTACCTGCAGATTTCCCACCTTCTTGCTGTGTTATCTTTAGCACATAGATATCTTCAAGCTCCATGACACAGTCAAGACATAACACATATCCTTAATTACTTTTAACTGACATATCCTTGAATCTTGTCACACTGGGCTGGGAATTTTTCACTTACAGAAAGGCTTGTCTCTGCAGAGGCTCAAGTCAAAGGAGCAAAACCAACAAAACAAGGAAAAAATTGAATGTATAGACTTTAGACAAGCAGAACAAAAGCAGTCTTTAAAGATGGGCTCAACTATGGGTGTATTTTTTAAGTAATTCACCAAAGTAGAAAATTTTTAGTTTAGCCCCTAAAATTTTTTGCTGCACACCACTGCTCCTGAGAACAGGTCAGGTTCTGGTTAGTGAGTCTTGCCTGCTTAATGTCTTACAAAAGAGCAGGTCTTCCAAAACCCCAAGGAACTAATCCCCAAGCAAACAACTTGTCCTTCTCCCCTGCACAGTCCAGAAAAACATCTTGTTTCTAACATACCTTAGAACTTTATAAACTTCTTTCAAAAGTGCTGAGCAAGTGGAGGTAGTATTTATAAAGCCTTCTTAGAATCACGTGTTGGCTGCATTGTCAGACTCATTATTCACATACCTCCACTCCCAGCTGAAGACAGTGGGGCCATTGACTCAGAGGACAAGAGGCCAGACTCCAAATCTTTGCACCCAGTGACAGAACTGGGCATTGTGCACACTTTATTCCTGATCATATCTTAGCACAAAACAGGAAGGGCTGAGAGTTCTAAATAATTCGAAGCAAAGTCTTTGGGCTTTAGAAAGAACTGACTGTCTGTCTTCTTTAGCAGCCTTTAAAAATCAAAAATTTCATCGTTACCTTCATCATCATTTTCACTCATACACACAGACAGAGACAGCGAATGCCAGCACCGCTCCTCAGCCTGACATCTCGTGGCTGTGAGGGACATAACACTGCTGAACCAAACACCCAAATACCATCCCCACACATAGGAGCAGCCTAATGCCTGTGTGATTTAAACAAATACAAAAGAGTTCTTGAGCAATGCAAGACAATTATTTCATTTAATTAGATGTGATGTGGTGTCAGCATCACATTCTGATAAAACAAACTGGCACAGAATTGTAAAGGCAAACCACAGTTACAAATACTGCAGAACTTTGGTTAACTGGACTACAGCAGACGATATTTTGCTCAAAACTATAAACCTATCTAATCGAAATAAGAATTTCTGGAATATCTGCAGTAATTCTTTGGATACTGTTAAATGTTAGTTTGATTTTTGTCACAGGAATGAAACCACTCCTGCTGCAAGAGCAGAATAGGAGTGCAGCAGGCTGCATGAGAAGAGTGAATATCATCTCAGACAGCAAGAGAAATGAGGAAACAAAGAGTGGGTTTGCCTAGATACATAGGCATGGGTACATGCCTGGCAGGGGAGAGAGGGGAAACACCCATGCTGTGAAGGGTAACTGCTTTTTCTTTTCCTAAAAAAGTTGTGCTATTGATTCATTTTCAAGAAAAACAACTTGAAACTCAGGGGAAGAAAAAGATTCTTCCTTTTAGGAGGATTTGCTGCACTGTCTGAAGAGGTTTGACCCTCACCTCCTGTTCTCCTTTTTTGGCATAGAGAGCAACAATCTAGCAATAACACAGAGAAAATAATTTCTGCAGTTTGATTAGTTTCCACACCAGATGTTCCCACATATATTCACATCTCTCCAACTCTCTTTCTCCAGCCAAGAGTGTATGCAGCTGCTACTTCTGTACTGAACACCAAAGCTACTTAACAGAGTTATTAGCAGGGGGATTTACATTATAGATCCCACCACTCCTCTCTAGCGGTCTGCTTCTGTTCCCATTGAAGTCAAGGAATCATTGCACTCATTATCTTCAGACAGAGCCAGACAACATTGCTGGATTATTTTTTCCTACTCTGTTACAAGCCTGCACTTCCACCTCTTCCAGCCTATGATTTCCATTTCATTTTATTGCTGGCACTATAAGGCTCTGCAGCTGTTCACTGGCCAGCTCTGGGTTTTCATTCTTTGTGAAGAACCATCACAGGTAAGAACTCTTGCTTGTTTGTTAATTAAGCTTTAATGACCATAGATTTCAAGGAATGGGAAATACAAAGTTGCATCTCATTAATGTACTACTGATTGAATAAACCTCAAAGGTGGACATGAGTGTTCCCAGATGATGACAACATTCATAAGTTTAGAAAAATTCCCCCAGGGCAAGGAGTAGCTGGAAAGCCAGCCCCACAGCTCTCAAATGGGCACATTACAATAAATTACAGCTTCTGTTCATTTGGGGAAAAAATATGTTCTTGCTTAATACTGACAAAAAAAACCTGCCACAGCCTTTGAGCTCTGGGATTTGTTCTAATTGCTCTGGTTGTGAGTGAGAGGCTTCCTGTAACACACAAAAAAAGGAAATATTTACTACTCCTTCATATCTTATTAAGAAGGTAATTATATATGTCTGCATTTCTAGGAACTCAGTATCTGTACAAATTCTGCAGCCAGTTTGTCTTCACAACTTCTGTTGCAGAAGACATGTGTGGAATTTTTTCATTAAGGATTTATGCTTTTATGATGGAAATTAAAGGTGATCTGAGGTGGAAATGTGCTGGTGGAAGCATCACAGTAACAGCTGGGAAGAAATCATCCTGTATACACACAGTGCTGTCCATGGGGATTTTTTGCCATTGGGATCTCAGACTATCCATCTGAGGACTAGTATTTCCATGTGGAGGTTCACATGGAAAACAGCACTGAAGATGGATAAAGGGCACTGGTTATCAGCTGAAAGCTGCCACTCTCCAAAAGGGACATTTTAAACATGCAGATGCCAGGTTAGCTAGATTACCTTAAAGAACTAAAAACATAAATAAGGAACACTGCTTTTAGAAGGCAAGTGATTGCAGGAACTGGTCAGTAATCATGTGATTTGAGGAGAAGGAGGATGGTCTGTTCCTGCCCCTGAGCTCCCTGCAAAGACACAAGGTACAGTGCTGCACTAGACCCACACAGTGAGGCTGTGTGAGTGCTGCCAAAGGCCTGGGCAGGTACTACCAGTGAGTAGGAAGGTGCATAAAAATAAGACACATTGATAAAGTAGTCAGAGAGGCCTGGGACATGCACAGAGATATGCACAAAAGATTAGCAAACCAAACCCTCTCACTCAGAAAGGCACAAGCTGATAAGCCGAGGATCTCTTCAGAACAAGAGCAGTGGGTATCATGAGTCTCCTGAAGCCTTAAAGAGAAGTTGTGGGAACAACTAGCTCAGGTAATTAGATGTAAATTATCACATTGTTCATTAGACTTGAAATGTCACAATGTTTATCACTCTCCTGTGGTGACTGGTATTTCAGTAGAGAAATCTTGTACCAGATCAGGCAGAAAATGAAAAGGATACACAAAGTAAAATCATCCATTGTTTGCCTTCTCCTGGTTAAATGAGGCAAAGAAGGGTAAAACAGCACAGAATTAGCAGCAAATTACATGGCTAACAATGTCTGTATACTAATCATTGAGAGCAGAATTAACAAACACAGGCATCCATATTTAGCATGTGAAATCTTGTTTTCCTAAACTTTCAGCGGTTGTGCCACTAACTTCAATATAGTCACAATTTTATCCATAAAAATGTATCAGGTCAAACTGTGTCAGAAAATGGACAGATGTTGTGAGGAACACTGCATACTTCAGTATTAAATAAAAAATCTTTCCGGTGAGAATTTTTTTCTTCATAGGAAAATAAAATCCATCTGCATCGGACCATCCCAGTAGCTTCTTCCCCTCCCTCATGCACAGCTGACTGTAACTCCCACTTTTGTTATAAGACAGAAAACACGAGGGCCTCTTTCAGCTGCATTAGCAGAGCTGGATTTTTAAAGCTCCAAAGATGCAGAAATTACATGGAATTCCTGAATGCATCTAAAATCTGGCCCCCAAGTCCAGTGGCAATGAAATAAAAGAAAGGATGTTTTATTATGTTCCAAATTGCTCTTGAGAGGTAACAAGTGAAAGCAAGCACAACCTGGGCAGGAAGGACAGCAGGATCTAGAAAAGCAAAGCATATCTTGCACAAGCTGAAATGGTGCAAGAAAATACCATTTGGTCCCTGCCTCCCAGTAATCAGAAAGCTTTGTCATCATAAATGCTTAGGAAGACTACATGGCAACAAATTGCTTCCCCTTCCACCTCCTTCAGCAGCTCATTTCAGTGAGTTATAAAACACAAACATAAAAAGACTTCAATGAAACCAGGAGAGAGCAGATGTTAATTACAGCAAAATGGTCTCAAAGCCAAATTGAAATTTGGTTCAGTTTTGCACGATTAGTTGGGCAGCATTCCCCAACAGTGCAACCTGCAGGGCATGCAGGCCCTGACCACTTGAGGAAGATATATGTAGAACCTGTCCATCCTATGTAATTGAATGTCACCTCTGCAGTTATTACCAATTGCCCTTAAGCTAATGCATCATATGTCTTCTTGACAAGAGTAACGGCTGGGTTCTGACAATGAATAATTGCCATTTCAATTGAAAATGTTAAAATGTAACTGAAATCAAACACATAATTTTTAGTGAAAAATGTGGGAGAGATGACAGAAGTGTATAACTTCACTGGAATTATCAGTAGCTTGACTGGCACTGCCTTAGTTCTAATAAGGATTCAGTACAGTACAAGCCACAAAAGCAAATGGCATGGTAGTTACAGCACTCTGAGACTCAGTGACTAAGAGCTTCACTGCTAACCAGAGAACAGCCATGCTCCATTCCCACCAAATCTAGTGTTTAATGGCCTAATTCTTCAGCTTTAAACTGTCAAACTATTGAAAACACTGAAGCTATAAACACTGTTCCAGAATGAGCAATAAGGCCATGTCTCTCAGGGTCAGCTGCTAGGCTCCCCCAGCACACTCTTTCTGGGAAGGAAAGAAGACGGCTGAACAGTAAGTGCTGCAAGTCTCTCCCTCCAAACCTCATACTTTTGCAGTATGCCATTGTCTCAATTTCAGTAATTGAAATTAAGCTCTTTAAATACTCCAATCAATTACATTTTGATTTACGGTCTTCCATGGCATTTTCCTCTTTCATTTATTGGTGCACGTGACTTGTATTTCCTACAGGGACATTGTGTGATAGAATTATATGTCATTATTTTAAAATGTCTCTTTCCTTCTAGTACAAGCTTAGGTTGTACCCTGCAGAGTGTCCCTGAACTGATCTATCCTCTCCCCAGTCCTAGCAGCAATCTCCAGGTAGCAGTTTTTCCACCACAGCTATGATTGGAATACTGATCAAAAGCTTCTCCTGAATCCTGACTCTATAGGACTGCACTAAGCATAACAAGATAACGGAATTAAACATCTTCCAGCACACATTTGTAATGTGTCTGATTTCCTACATTCAAATGCACCAGTTGTAGTCCTTGTCTCCCCTTGAGGAAAAATGGATCCAAATCATGAGTGAACTTTCCCCACCTATCTGCAGTACTGGGTAATACAGACTTTGGGATTGTTCTTTCTAAGCCAGCAACTAATCATTGCCAAACAAGTGAGAAGAGCCTTGTGCCAGCTGTGGGGCAAATAGATGATGGAAGAATCATTAGCGCAGCTCTTCAAAACCCACTGACTTATGAACCACCTTACTGATCAACTGTTACCTGTTCTGCAGCAGTTGAAAACCTAGGTGTTTTCCTAAAAAATAATTTAAAATATCCCTTTGTATTCTACCCAACCTCCAAAACACTCCAGCATTCAGACCCAGTGTTTCATCACTTATACTCACAGAGATCATTTTTCTTGTGCACACACAGCCCTCACTCCACCCCTCACAAATATAATGCTTTTCTTCACCAACAGAATTCTCAAAATTTCTAAATTAATCCATTTCCAACAGTATTATGCAGACTGAGACTTTAAAAGAGGAAAAGCCTTTGGGATAGTAATCTCTTCACTACAAGTATCTATTCTTCCCATGTATAAACACTGCAGAATATATCCTTTAGTCTGATGTTATTTATTCTTAAAGTACCAGAAACTAATTAGGAAACTACGCCTATACTGTACCAACAATTCACAAGGCCAAAGAAAGTGACGGGGTGGAAATTTTTTGAAAATTTAATTAAAGTTCGGAGAATCAATAAAACTGTTTTGTTCTAGCACCTGTTTTTAGGCAATAATATCTTCATGCTGCTGCTTGTTTGGTTATATTAGAAATTACATGATCTGCTCAGCTGCAAAAAGTCTATTAATTTGTATGTAATAGCAGGGAAAAGTAGTGTCTGTTGACAAGGGATTCATAGTTACTGTGAGCACTGGCTGTAAACAGGCAGGGACCCCAGTGTAACACAACATGCCTCAGAGGAAGAGAGCTAAACACGCCAGCAGCTCACACAGCAAGCACTGAGCCACGTTCTCTGTCAGGTAAGAAATTTTACAGGTCTGACAATATAAATAACACCAAAGATGACAACAGCTCCGGAGAGGAAGATTAGGGAAAGGGAAATAAGAGGAAAATAAAAGAAATTTGATAAACATGATCACTTACCATTCAGGCGACTTTCTGCTATATAATCCTTTCTGGATGCCTACTAAAAATTCTTAGGTACATAAAGAATTCTAAAACAACATGAAAACACTTATCTAACTACTAACCAGTGACCCTTCACTCGTCCAAGGAACTCCAGGGAGCAGAACTCACTGGTAAATAGTTTTCTTCACTGAAAGAATGGTCCTTGACCATTTCTGATCATACTAAAGAACAAGGAAACAGTCAGTGCAATATCCATAAATTCTAACTTCCCAGCAATATTTACAGTGTTTTTAAAAGTGGACACGACCTTGTCTAACACTACCCTAAAAGCAGTATCATATCTCTCTGGCTGTGTTCAAGACAGCAAATTGCCTGGGCACCTTTAGACTGCAGTAGTCCAGTTTCTACCTTCTGTTCACCTCATTAGTGCATTTCTACAAACAGGCCTAAATAGCTCTTTCGTACTGGTAAAGCTTAATTAAAAACTTCTGACTTTGTTACACAAAGTACAGCTGATGACCATCTTTTATATTATTAAAGTAGATGGAGGGTTGCTTTTTTTAAATTAATAATACTAACTTGTTTAATAAGAATGTTGTTCGTGTCTCCATCTTAATAATTCAAGAACAGAGAAACAAAATAGCATCTTTCCAACTAACAGTTCTCTCTTGCCCTTTGGGTAAATTGTAACTGAACCTAACAAATGTGAAAATATTTGCATTTCTTCTGCATTTATAATTGGAATCGGAAACCCAAAGTAAGTAAGAACAAACAGGGAGGAAGCAGTCATCATCAATGCACCTCAAACTTTTTTTCAGCAGATTCTTCATCCTAGAGAGTTTTGTAAAAAAGCATCAGGTATCTAGTATACAAAAAGTTGTTCTCAAAGTATTTCTTTTGATAGACAACAAGAACTGGGTAAAAGCAATAGGTCTTGAATTTTGCTCTGCTTTACTTCTGACACTCTAGGATTACTACAGGTTTTAGGCTTAGTTAGGAATGTTCACCTCCCGCTGCAGTACATGAGGTTGCAGTCTGTGCAACTCTGGGGTTATGTCTTTAACCTCAGCTTTCACACATGGGATACAAGGATGTGGACGTTCCCCTCCATGCACTGAAGATCAGTTTGCTTGAGATGCAGTTGGAATATAATTTGCTGGACAGTTATTTTATGTGATTGCCAGAGAACTGTGGCATAACTCTAAGATATAGCCTCAGGCACCATCACGGGTAAAACCCATGCAGCTGAATAATTCTCAAGGGCACATACCCTCACTGAATCATATGGCTTCAGTTTGCACCAGGCTACGTATTCTTGAGAATGAAAAGTGCACAGTTACAACTGAACTTATCAGTCTAGTCAAGCTTGAGCTCTTTCTGAGGCTGTTGGCTACATTCTGTATCATCCCTGGTCTCTGCTTAACACATTTTTTTCATTGCAGAAGCTTAAAAGAAAATATAACATAACTCCGCTACACTCCAGGAAGTGTAATAGTGAATGCTGGTCTTGAAAATAACCACATACATTTAAAGGGTATTGAGTTTACAGTTTTCCTCTTAACAACCTAATTTTTTTGCATGATCACAATGGATCATTTAAGAACTCTGCAAAATATTCTGAAATAATATAAAAACTCTGTAAAGTTCTGTTATTCAGCAGAATGTTGTTAAAATGAGTGTTCAGTTCTCTCACAACAAACTTCCTCCCAGCCTCACAAGAAGCCACACAGAGTATCCTATAAACCCTTACATAAGAAAAAGCCACCAGCAAGTAGGTGATACAGTGATTCTATTTGAGGTTCTGTTCTCATCAAAGCATGCAATATAAAACATGAATATTTTTGAAAAGGAGTGAAAAGTACAATAAATACTAGAAATGCTCACTTCCAAAGACCCAGAGCAAATGTTGATTATACTTAAGTGTGTTTTGCCATTGAATTTGCTACTACTATAGGGTTTCTTTTATTTATATATATAGACCATGCTTGTTACTGTGCTGGGAAGTTTCTGAAAGCTGCTCAATTATGTAGACGTCAACAAGTTGAAGTTAATGCTCTACTAAGCATTTTTCACACTCACTATATAGGGGAAAAAAAGTTCCATGTTTCTTGCACTGGTAAGTATAATAAGAAACCACTGCCCAAGGCAAGGTACTCTTTGTGAAAACATGTCGGCAAGAGGCCTCTTGGTACTGCTTCCTAGAACAGGGATGAGGAACTGACTGATGTGTTCCTTTGTTCATGTCATTAGACAAGAGGGGGAGGAACAAAGGATACAAAGGAGCGTAAGGAACCAGGGAAACACGACACAGGCAGAGAAGAAAGTCACAAATAAGAATAAAAGACAAAGGATTTGCCAGAAACAGCAATCTCTGGAAAGAAAACTGATTGCTTATCTGGAAAATGGAAAAACCTGTATGCTCTTTGTAAGTATACTGGCTGTACCAACAAAATACTTAATTTTTGCCACCAATTTCTCCTCCCAGAGGCAGCAAGATTCACAACACTGGCTAAAGAATATTCTGTGTGCACAGTTGAATGCACTGTGTCACACACTCGTATCATATAGATAGAGCTGTAAATTCAGTGTCTAGATAACACAGGTTTTACAATTTATTAAAAAATTAATGTATCAGTAGAGCAAATCCTGATACTTTGCCAGCTCTTTGAAGTCCACACAAGGACCTGTTATTATCAGCTCCAAAGTAAGCAGCCATGTCACACTCAGGGTGAAGTGTAGTGAAACATGTCCATGCTCCAAACAGCAGCCACATCAGCAGGTTTTGGATTTTGAATCCAGGCTCATTTTGTGAGTGGAGACATGCCCAGGTCCAATGACACAGGAAAGAACAAGGTGTCACATCGTAGGCCGCTTGTTTTCTGAGCACATCCTGTTAGGCCACAGGTTAATCATTGTCACTTCATGCACCCACATAACACACCGTCTATTAATTATTACTTAATGTCACTACACTACTAGATTGTTTGATGAATTCTATTAGTAATTAGAACTGCTTATGCAGTGACATTCAAATAAAACATCTCTTCACAGTGCATTCATTATGAAGAGGCAGAAAGAGAAAACAGCTAGGTTGTATTAGATGCATTTCATTTAGACAACAGCTTGTCGATTTATTTCACTGTTAACTACAAAATAGTCATGACAATCCGAAAACTTAGACTAAATTCAGTTGCATGTAAGACAAGTCCTTGCATCTCCTTATACACATTTAGAATAGAGAAAAAGGATGCCATGCCAAGAGCTAACATTGTTATTTATCGAGAAAAGGTCAAACACAAGAAGGATGCTTCCAGACACCAAGTAGAATTAATCTTATCACCAGTATTCAACCATTTGACTGCAAAGAAAGAGTACAGTGAAGCTGATGGCTTGTTTGCCACTCTGTTTTATGGACAAATTTTAATATTACAATATTTTTGCAAATTCTGCCTGAGAGCTAAATGAACTGGGTTTGTTTTATAAAAATGTAGTCTCTGATGATTTGAGGGAAGAATGCTTGAAGCAAAGTCATTTCTTTCTCACATCTTCCATTTTCTATCAGTTCAGAACCAAGAAGAAAGACATGGCACCTGAGATGCCTTTCTTGTTAACTTTACATGAAATCAATACATATTTAAGAAAAATTTTGATTTTGACAAACCTAAATATGTTGCAGTACGTTCTATCAAAAATAAACTTGTGAACTGCAATAATGCTCTTTAGCTCATGCCTCCCACTGTGAAGCAAGTCTTAAAGACTGTGGTTTTACAACATTTTTACACTGTGAGCTAAATATGAGCCAATTGCATGTCCTGAAGAAACTGTTTTAATTCAGAAACATTCCAACTCCTTGCATATTTAGCAGTCTGCTAACTATGGATGTTCACCTTATTACCTTTCATTTACCTTTTCCTCTAAGCATAGGTATAACATTTCTCGGTGATTTTGATAAACATCAGCAGCTGACTGAAGCATTGCACAGCTGAAAGGTAATTACAGAAGGGTACTACAGCAGGAGCTCCAAAAGTACACAGGATGTGTATCTCAGGCATCTTTAACTCCATATAAACTGTCCCTGACACACATTTAGCTAACCACGTCTGAAACCCCTCCAGTGCTGGAGATATCGCAACTTGCCCAATTTTGTGTATATTATGTAGCTTGTTATTCAGCAAACTTGCCTAAAAACTGCCTCTCCTTTCTTCAGTTCAAGCTTGTTTTTTCTGTTACTATTTACACTGACTAGGAACCAAACTAATTACCTGAACTGACTAGGACTGAACTAAGAGTTCAGTCTCAAGTTACGTGAAACCTTTCAGTTATTTGGATGCTATTGCCACACCCCCCCCTTAGCCTGTTGTATAATTCAAACAATTCCAGTTTCTTCACATTTGTTAGTCTCTTCAGGAATAGTTTCAATGAGACTGTGTCCTATCCAGGATTTAGTGGCCAAAGCTGAACAAAGCACTTAAGCTGGAGCCTTATCAGAAATTACCTAAATGATTACTTCCATTTTAGAGACGATGTTTCCATTACTAGGCACCAAGACAGTATTTACCTTCTTCACAGTAAAATCCTCTCAACTTCTGTTCTGTCCATGGTTCACTTTTACTTTTTTCAGCAGAACTGCTGCTTAGCTAAAGGTTGCTCAGTCTTAACTGGTATAGACAATTCTTTCCACCTGTAAATAAAACTCCATGGGTATTTAATTGCATACTCTTTCCTAAACTACCAGTTTATCGCCATCTGGGTGATCCAATCCTCCAGACCACTCACAGCCCATGCTTGCATGGTATCACCTCAAAATATTTTAAATATATTCTAGACAACCCCAAAAAGTATTATTTGTCAAGAGTTTTTTGGGGGGAAGAGTACATTTGAAAAGTACATCCCTGAGCATGGTATCTTAACTCTCTAGAGACACACTGAGACCATCAGTGACGTGATAGGGAAGGATGTGCAGGCTGGGGATCACTGCTTTTGGAAGCTTGCTTTTTCTGAAGCCATGTGGCTCTTTAGTGTAGCACATAAAAGAAAACCATATGATCGAATATTTTCTGAAGCAATCTTTTGTATACCTGAGGATATATATAAAAAAATGTTTACTAGCATGCCCCAGAAGATATAAAAAGGGTTTTGTGCATCTGGTCTTACTGTATAAATTTAAGGAGTTCTAATCAAGTTTTGATGACAGGAAGACTAAACCTGCATTCCCATATTCAGGAGAATTTACCAAAAAAAAGGTATGTTCCCCCAAAGCACAAATCAAAATTGCAAAAGCTGAAAGGCTGAATCTAGACTTTGTTTACATTTCTACAGTTTGATTTTCCACATCCTATGTTACTGATTTGGAGATCAACTGGCCTCTTAATAATCTAATTCCATCTTTACCTGATCCAATGCATATGCTTGTATTAGTACACAACTGTAAAAATGATGTCTCTCTTTTTAAAATCAAATATCAAACTGCTGCTGCATCCTCTACTTGGAATTGCTCTTGGGAATGGAGCAGTTGATATAAAACCTAATAAAAGTCCCATCCCACCCTTTCCCAAACAATAAAAATTAATACTTCAAAAATAAAGATCAGGCATGACTGCTTTTATGATCTGCCTGTATTCTTTTTCTCTCCATGCAAGTGATGACTTAAATTCTTGTGTGACTTGTACCACACCTCAGGTGAACTTTATAACAGGGAAGGGAGAAGAGGTAGGAAAGATCTTTGTATATAACCAGGTGACTGAGTAGAGTTGGGGTCTCCTGGCACCTTCCACATTATCCAATAGCTATAGGGACATGAGTTGTAAAACTACCAGAGAAAAGGTTTCTTCACTTACACATATTTCCATCAGCCTTATGCACAAGTAAGAATTATAATCCTAGAAATAATACTGTGTCTCTTGAGGAGACCTTTTAATTGCATTGGGAAAAAAAGAAAACTAATTGAAAACAGATTTATTTAGATAGTTATCTGGTAAGACCAGGACCAAATGCAAGAGTCCTTGATTAGGACCACATTAGCAAACATTTTCTCATACAGAAACATTAGACAATTTCTGTTTCCAATCCAATGCTATCAATAGATATATAATATTTTGGGAAATCAGTTAGAAAAGTTACCACACACCAGGTTGTTTCTAACACATATGGTGTGGTATCAACTTTTTACTTCTTGTTTTCTGGTCTTCTCTATTTCTGTTCTTCCAGCCACATATTACGCTATCAATATAAAAAAACAGTTCTGAAAGAAGAAAACCAGCCTGATGCCCCTTGGTAAACAGCCACCTCCAAACCTGCCATCTTTTGTACCTCTAAGTTTGCTTAAGGTCAGATTACAACACTTTAAAATGAACTCACATATTTTCTGAAAAGCAGATTTATCAGGTAGAAACCTGTATCCCAGAAAAAATCACTAATAACTCGAATATTCCAGGAGGCTTATTAAATAAAATCTAACTTCACAGTCATGTAAGCAGCAGAGATCCTCATAATGAATGGGCAGACTACACTACAGCAGATCAGGAATTATAAAACTAAATTAGAAACCCAAATTTCATTTGCTATAAAAACAAACAGCTCTTTATTCTTCAAAAGGAAGTTGTGAAGATAATGCAATGAAACACCCTTCTGCAGTCAATTTCTGAAGCTTAATTCTTTCTATATTTCTTTTTGCTGATTATATATGCATCATACATTTCAGCATTTTGTGAAGAAGTGGATATGATTAACATCTCATCTCACAGCTTTAGGAACCTTAATTACTCCACACTACCCCCTCCTCCTGAGAGTGGACATCAAGGAAAGAGCTGGAATTCCATGTTTCACAGCATGGCTCCTGCTCCTTGTAGCAGCTTGTGACAGGAGCATGTGTTACACACACACACAGCATCTTACACACACACAAACACAAACACACACAGAAACACACACAGAGCATCTTACACACAGACCATCCCTGCCTGACCATTCCCTTTATGGGAATGTGCTGTGCTGGCTGTGCCCGAGATGGTGCTGCCTGCCATCATCCCAGCTCTTACAGCCTCCTGTTTTACATCTGCAACAAAAACACTGCTGCCAACACACTGAGGGTTTAGCTTCTGGTGAACAGCGTTGCACTGCATCAAGGCATTCTCTGTTTCTTATCTTGTGCCATGACCCTCAGTGAACAGAAGTTTGGAGGACTCAAAGAAGTAGATGACCCAAACTAACCAAAGGGACACTCTGTCACATAATGTTGTGCTCAGCAATAAAATTGAGAGGAGGGAGTGCTTCCTCTATCATTGAAATGAAATAAGCAGTGCTCTGAAGAGAACTTGAATTTGAGACAAAATAGTAATGGAAGGTTCTCAGCAGCCCAGTTTCCAGCAAAGAGACAAGAATTAATAGAAATAAATATTTTTGAACTGAACATCAAAGTCAACTGAACAAAATCTGGGTCTGAGGCTGGGTATTTTTTATAAACAAGCACCACCTTTTTCTAGACATACCTCTGTCTCACCTTTATAAATGGCTAAAACCTTGAGAATTGTCCTTTTCTTCTTCACAGAGCATCTCAAACTTGCCTGTGAGGCGAAGGGGAAAGGAATCCTGGTTGGCATAATTTTCACTCTCAAGATAGATTTTTTCAAGCTGAGATTTTCAAGTAAGCTTCCAAGCCTTACAACGGGAAAAAAAAAAAAAAAAAAAAAAAACCAACTATTGAGAACAGAGCCACAAGTGGTTCTTATGCCCTAATTACAGAGCTCTGTCAATTTCTCACCCATCAGAGGACACAGCTCTTCTCCCATACAAGGGGAAGGAGAACGTCTGTGACCGAGTGTGATACTGTTAACAAGAGCATTTAATTGGGACACATTTTTGCATCCCACATTAGGTGTGACTCTTAGCTCTGTGATATGTTCACGGGTGACAGGAAAATTATGCCTCACATCTGCAGAGATGTGCAAATGCCTCATTAGATTTAATAACTATCTGTTAGAAGGGCAGTTCCGCAAGAAAATCTCTTGTTACTGAAAAATGAAAGGGACACAAAAAAACCAACACTGCAACTGAATCATCACTGACCTTGCTGAATTAATTCACCTGTCCAGAAATATTTTTATAAACACATTAATAATGAATGCTACATTGTAAAATTGCATGAATGGGTTACATCACTAAAAGGTTATCATGTAGCCCATGAAATCAGACACAGGCTGTATTTTCAATTCAGCCTGAATTTATATGTTAATTCACATATGTCAAAGGGAGAAAATAGAAGGTGGAAAAGATGTTGCTGGGAGAAGCTGCACGTAAAAATTTTGAGGCACAACTTCTTTTCAATCAAAAAAACTACAAGTATCATCTTTGACAGACATAAATCAATAGTATGTGACTGATTCTCTAGAGCTAAAAATATAATAATAATTTTTTAAAAAAAACCAAAACCAAAAAAACACAACACAAAACAAAACAAACCACACCACCTTCCTGAATATGGCACAAGGCAAATTATCCTGACAATAAAATGTTCTCAAGGAAGGCTATATTATCCCATTTACATTGACAGCTCAGTTTTATAGCTAAATAAGGATTATATAATTTTGTGGTGTGCTATGGCCAGGCACTGCTGTCTCCCCCCTCCACACCCCCCTTAGTATTTGGTTTCTCCCCCAGGAAGGCTCTGTATCCCCAAATAAACTGCAAGCCCACAAAATTCAAACCCCACATTCCTACACCATAGGATGTTTTGTACCCTCCCCCACCCCATTGCATTGGTATATATGTAACTGTAAGACACCATGCCAGTGCTTCCCTGGCACAAACCCAGTGCCCGAATAAACCATCTGGGAAGTCCCTCCGCCTCATCTCTCCTTCCTCAGCGCCCTGGACCACCGGTGGGTTAGGTGAACCCCTTCAGGACCTTCGCCAGCCCTCCAGTACCCAAAGCAGCTCGGCCAGCCTCTGAAACCACGGGCGGCTACCCAGTGCCTCTGCTGGCGGCACCGCGGCAATATAAATCTTGGAAACTGTTGGGGTTGTCCGCCTGGATAATAAAGGCCTGAGAGCCCTGGACAATACCAAGGACGAACAGGGGTTCTGGTGGAGGGCTCTGGGAACTGGGCGACTCCCCCTAGAGATGGATGAGACGGTGGTATAATCTGAGCCTGGAGAGGACTGCCCCCAAGTTCTCCATTGGTTTCCCAAGCTGTCTTTCAGTTCGCAGTTCTAGCAAGTTCTATGTTCTTCGGTTAATGATTTGATCCCCCCTCTCGACTCCTCCCTCTCTCCTCCCCTTTCCCCCAGTTATTGGCCCTGTAACCCTGGACTCTCCTTAATTCCTCCCCTGTACCCTCACCTGATTGGCTGTTTATTCTCCTTAAAACCCCGTGTCACAAGCTGCTCGGGGCTCTAGGTCCCTGAGTCTTCCGCCGTGCAATAAATTGTGTGGTACACTCACACCTGGAGTCCCTCCCTTTTGTCTTCGGTTCTCCTGCGTCTTTCCTCATCCCCTATCCTACGCCAAACCCAGCTTCCCACCAGTGGGGCCAAACTTGAGCCCTCCTGGTGCTACCACCCCCCCCAACAAGGACGGTCGGGGCACTGGGGTTGCGCCGGCTTTGGGCAGCCCTGCTAGGGAAGGGCTTGGGAGTGCTTGGGAAGGCACTCTAAGAAAGCCGAGGAGCGACAGAAACTAAAACAGAACATTATCAACTTCTCACAATGAGAAGGTGGTGAGACAAATGAAGCACAACCTTCATAGTAGCAAACTATGCATTTTGACACATACCATTAAACAAAAAAATTAACCAGTTTATTGTATTTAACATATTTACAAAATAATACAAATTAAAGTACTGTGACTATTATTGCATGACAAAAAAAACTCCATACAGGCAAAAGCAGCACATGAAAGAGACACTCCAGAATATTTAGGAAGTCTTTGGTACTCAAAATATAGTTTAAGATGCAGCATTAACTCAATCAATACAGGGCATTAAACACAGAAAATGATATGTAAGATTTATGCCACAAAAGTAAAGTTTACCTATGGCTTTCACCCTTCTCAAAGGAATACTACTGGACTCAGGAATTGCTTAAAAGCTTTACAACATTTGTAGGATGGAGAGAATACTCAAAATGATTCTAAACCCAAGCTGTTGAAAATGACTGATATATTTTTCAACTCCTACTAAATTTAACTGCCTCTTCTCAGAACTATATGACAGTAAAGCACTAAAATCTTCACAGATCTAGAGCCTACTCCTCTACCCCTTAAGCAGGCAAAAGAATCATCTTTGTCTACTTAAGGAATATAGGATTAAGCTCATAACAGACAATCAAACTGCATGGCAAAACATGATCAAAGACTGCATACTCTAGTCTACACTGCTGTACAGATAATTTACAAAACTTTTATGCATCATCTACATATTTACAAACGCTCTCAATTATTCCATCAAATAATGCACTCAACACAATCACAGTTTACATAATTTTGAGGTAAATCCTTGAAAAGTTAGAGCATCAGCAGAATTTCATCTGCAAGGCTGAATCTCTCAAGTCAAGTTTCTAATGAGAAGCTCCTCCCTTTCCCTTGGTCACAGACTGCATGCCAGGCATAGCAGATGGGCCAGCCGCAGAGATGAAAGGGACTTTTGTGAATCCTCTGTGTTGTGCTTGATTCTGCTTGATGGCCAGGTACGGCCACGAAGAAGCAAAGAATCCGGGAGGCAGCCAAAGAGAAACCCAAATATGTACCAGCAGATTCTGCTCTGTGGACAAATAGTGGATATTCTGTTGCTTGTAGACCAGGAAAACACTGCCATGTCAAATCGTGCACTGTCAGTGCACACTAACTGCAAGATGCCAATGGAAAAAGAGGACAGGAAAAAGCAAGGATGTGGGGCAGGATGAATTAACTTCATTTAAGAGCTTGATTTTCTTTCAAGTTTTCAAGCCAGGCTTGACATTACTTAAATATTCAAAACTGCACTGAAGACATCACCCATTTATTTTAGTTTATAACTACATTTCTGCCCCTCTATAAAATTGCATTAAAACACTGCCTCTCCAAGCAGTGGACACCACTTTACAAAGCCTGATCTTTCAGCCAGGCTAACCTAGACACATTTTTCCTTGGGGATATTCAGAACACTGCAACAAGACAACTTCCTCACTGAACTGCCATTAACATCACAGGCAACAAGAACGGAAAGGGAAACAAGTTTTCAAGTTCCATTTGCATTCACAAAAGGTGATAGAAACTCCTGTCTAACTAGGAAAAGACAGTTTTGAGTTGAAAGCATCAAAGTTCATCTGAATCAATCAAGGGGTTAAGATAAACACTTTTGTTCTTGAGAAATTACATCATCTTGCATTAGTATTTTCTCCTACAGAATAGGTCTTCAATATTTATTTAATGTTATTGCTGAAAACTTTCAACTCATCTTGGCATGATTATCCCCCAGTCAAACTTTTATTGTCAGCTGCTGAAATGAAAAAAACTCACATAAAAAGGCTTGAAATGACAATAAAAGGATCCCACAATTCCACTTTGGGGATGTTTTTTAAAGCAATACCACATCACTACACCTTTTCAGAATGTCTTTAAACAGACTGTTAGAAGATTTAGACAAGATGTCAAGGTAGCCAGTTAAGTAATTATATATGCATGAATGCTACTCATATTTACTACTTATTTCCTTCAGAATGTTTTTGTGAGTGTGAAGTGGTTTGTAAGTTGATAAGTAAAGTAGTTTGATGCCTCAAGAACAGTCTACTGACTATACTTTATGCCCACTGGAATGATTGAAATCTGTTTCCTGCATGCAGCGATAAGAAATAATAAGCCTTCATCTCCTTGTACTATCACAGGTGTTAGCTAGAAGAGAAACACTAATTATTCAGTCATTGCTAATACTCATGGTGTAGTATGGGGTGAAATGAAAAGGAACAAAGAATTTTCTTTTCCAGAGATCTTTTGGGAAGGTGAGGGTTGGACTTTGTACTGATCCCCAGGGATGGCAGACTGGCAGCTTGTTTCTTGCACAGCTCTGTGCCCGAACTTCTGTGTAAATCCCAACATTAAGACTGGAAGGTTCAGAGAAAGATGTTGCTGTTTAAATACTTAACAAGACCAATAACACATTGAAGATACAAATTTTTACAATCCCTGAAACTCCTGGTCCGCAGAGGATAGTTTTAATTCATTCGTCCTCTTCAACGTAAGTTGATGGAAACCAGCCCACCTAAAAGGGGGAAAAGCAGAACAAAATAATCCATGAGATGCACAACAGGGGTTTTTTTAATAGCTGAACTAGGCACAACAAGGATGCATCTGTTCAGTAAATATATTAATAAGATTACAAAGACAAACTTGGCTGACCTGACATGGTCAGGGTAAGTACCCTTAAGAAAAGAATAATTTGCAGATATGACAATTTGGAGACCAACACCCTCTATGTCACTTCCTCCCCCCAAAAACCTAAAACACATTTTCCCAGATTGAAAGTCTAAAAATTCAGAAAAATGCCAAGAGTGGAAGTAGTTTTACAACAGGCAGGACACTGCTATTTTTTGAATGAGGAGTTAAACTTTTAACAGGCTCTAGTCAGGTCCAGGGAATCCTCTCATAAAGGAAACAGTGACTGATTTGCTTGCTTTACATAGAGTTGAATTCCATTGCCATCAAACCAGGTTTTACATATAACAGAACTAGACAGCAAAATCTAGTGTCCTACACTCCAGAAGTTATAAAGTTATCTACATTCTGAAATAAATCATGTGCCAAACAAGGATTATGTACGACATACAGTGATGCAATGTCATATATTTCTTATTTTATGTACTTGCTTTAGGTTTTTTCAGATTTCTTTATACCTAAAGTCAATTTAACATTCATGAAAGAACTCAAAACCAAACCTAGAGCATGACTAGAAGGAGCAACTGCAGAAATTTTGGTTTAGACTACCTTGCCAAAATATCTCCAGAGGTGAGTTTATAACATCAAGTCCAGGCTACGAGAGTTACCAAGGAATGCTAGCATTTAGCAGGGCATCCTTTAGAATGTGGGCAGCTGCACTACAATGAGTTGTCCAGCTTTCTTCACATGTAAAATGTATACAGCATGATGGCTATTTCTTCTGCTTCTCCATTTCTTCGGGTCTTATTGACTATTTAATAAGTAGTCCATTTAACTGAAACATAATCAAGCTCATGTACACAATAAAAATGGTTCTCCAAATTGCATAAAGCAGCAAGTCTGGACATCCACTTCAACTGGCCTTGCAACTAGCATTTCCAGCTTCCAGACAATCTATATTCTTCTACCTCACACACCCTGACCCTGCATCTCAGCGCTTTAGACATGGAAACAGAAGTCTCAAATGCTTCTGACTGATCTGCATTAAAAGGCAGTAAACTAAGATTGAAACAGTAAACCCTTTATAGGTCAAAACTGAAACTTCACTTCCAACTCTCAGAGCAGGATGTAGAGTTC
This sequence comes from Pomatostomus ruficeps, assembly GCA_013400735.1. Lineage (NCBI taxonomy): Eukaryota > Metazoa > Chordata > Aves > Passeriformes > Timaliidae > Pomatostomus > Pomatostomus ruficeps. Next base: position 57,130 of record VYZT01021371.1, read on the forward strand.
ATAAAAATCCCTGCTAAATATGTCACTTCATACAGGCCCTTCATAGCGCTCAAAGAAGCAGCCTCCTATAAAAAGGGGGTAGATTCCATTGTGCTGTAGTCTGGGAGAAAGATGTGGGAAATCATTCTGTGCTAAAGTGCTAAACAGAGTTCCACAGCACCAGGAACCTGACCCCAAATATCTGTGTGCAAAACAGTTCAAGAAAGGTCAGCTGTAGCAGCGCTATTAATCCTGGTTATTTTCCAACCATATACTCTTGCCCAAATACTAAACCTGGTAGGTCACATTAAATAACCAATAATTTAGATGCTGGGAAAGCTACCTGGCAAGAGTTCTGCCTGGCTGGCTCCTATGAAACAAAGATGAGAATATGTTCCATCTTGTGAATTTAAATACACAAAGAAGGTTTACCATGTAGAAACACACTTTTTTTTTTTTTTTTTGGTTAGAAAATCACTGTCAATGAAGGCAGAAAAGAGACACAGGAAAAGAAAAAAATAGTCTTACCCTTCCATTTACTTCACCTCTCCACCAGCCATTGGCACTCATCTTGGTATAAATTTTGACAACATCCCCTTTCAACAAGGACAGTTCTCGCATGTCTCGTGCACAGAAGTCATACCTGGCTATGGCAATGCCTATCACTTTCGGGCTCAGCACTGCAATGAAGGAGATGGTGACATTATTAGGGTTGGTTAAATGAAGGCTACCAAACTACCGTAAATAGAAATACTGCAAAATATAAAACAAGGATTTCACAGCAACATATATCGGCATTCATTTTATGCAAAATATCCGCACCACAAATATTGAGAAGATTTAGATATTGGTGAATGGTGAAAAAGTTAAAGGGATTTTTTGTGATTTTCTGAATAGTCCTTTTTATTTTTAGAAAAAAACCTAGATGAGCCATAAATCAAATATTCCCCACCCTGAGATTGTTAAATACATTTGCAATTATTTTATTCTTGTGCTTCATAATATAACTGGCTGCCAGTTATATGCATCAACATATTTTACAGGTCACTAATTTCTTTCTGAAAGAATTATTAGCATTTACAGTTGATTTAACTTTAGACCTCTAATGAAGCAAAACAAACAGAATAAGGTGCTGTTCTTTCAAAAAACAACTCCCAAGTTAAATATTAATGCATTTAAAACTGGAAGCTAACATCAGCATGAGCAAAAAGGTACAGACTTTCTACAGGAAATTTCCATGGATCATTTGTCACAATCTGCATTAATACTGACTGATGCAAATCTATTCTTTTCAGGAGTTTATTCTGTAAATCACCAATGAATTTGCCCTACAAAATTAAGGTTCAGTGAAATTAATACTTTTAAGTTTTAAGGTACATCAATATAGAAGAATTTTGCCAATGTAAAGCTCAGACATTTTAAACAATAAAAAGCTGTTAAGAATTTTTAAAAAGTGAAGGTGGAAAAAGCCTGACTTCAAAAACCAACCTCTTTTTTCAAATAGTTTTATAGGAAATTGTAGACAACCCTGATGCAGAATGTCCAAACTTGCAAAAGAAATCCTCAACAATTCCAGTGTGATGACCATGAGAGGAGAGTGGGCATGGCCTAACAGATAATAGACCTTTGACTTGAGCACTTTAGAAAGAACATCTACTACTCTATGGCATTTTGTAGTTGGATTATTTGGCCAAGGCATTTTTTAGCTATTTTCTCCATTAATGCCACTGTTTTCCTATGTAAATCATTGTAGAAGGAGTTCAGGAGCATCGGCAAACTTCCTACTGAAAACATTTCCAAAGAATTCATATGATTGTCATGGATGACTTGAATGATGTACATAGAATCATCTCTGTCCTCAGAACCCTTTCAAATTTCTTTGAAATGCCCAATCTTCATTAGGAAATGCCATTAAGACTCTAGTTTAGCAATGCCCTCAACAGTGTAACACTAAGAATTCATAACAAGTTGCCTTAAATTTAGGTCAGAAACCCAAAACATGGCAAATGAGCTGGGAAATCTTAACAGTGCAGCTCTGCTTGTGTTTAAGTTTTCTTCTGACCCCACTGGATCATAGATAGAGAACAGTATTAAATAGCTAAAAATCAATATATGTTCGAAGTTTAAAGAGAAAATACGATTTATTTTAAAATAACAAGGAATACTATGTTTAAAATATTATTAGATATGTCACAAAAATGGAATGCCTAAAAAACAGTTTTGACAACAGATTATGCCCTATTTTCTATCACATCACTAACGGTTAGTCCAACATTCCTGATTGCTTATGCAGAATATGCTTATCAGACACTTGATAAATCATGTAAAAGATGCCATATAACAGAGAATCAGCCTCTCAATTTATTGCTTATATTGATGTTGCAAAAATCTAGGTGATATATTAATCACATTAAACTTCAAACAGGCTTTTTTGCCCCTCTTAGCAAGTCAGATGCAGATACTACTTGTTTAGATTCTGACATGAATGTAATGTCCTATACCTTCTCAGCATTGCAGTAATCAATTTTACAGGTAAAGAGCACATGATGGGCAGCAATTGTTTTGGAGAAAGGAAAAAAAAGAGCAGTTATTGATTGTAGGGTCAGTAACCATTCACAGGTGTGCAGCAATATCACTGGCAGATTTGGAGAAGCATTGTAGGATGAAAGGAGTGATTCAGGGTATAATTTCAGATTCTAGAAAGAAGATAAAGGGCCAAGGAAAAACTACATGAAGCAAAGATGAACAAATTTGGGAAAACGGGGAAGAAAAGAACTAAGAAGGGAAGAAATGCATAGAGCAATAATGAAGAGGGAAAATAGCAAGGAAAATTAGGATAGAGAAGGAAGAGGAGCACATCTGGGGGAAAGGAGGACTTAACTCCTTTTCAAGGCACAAAGAAGAGAGGAAAAGGAGAAAGAAGTAAGAGAAATCAAAACCATGTATCTTCAAAAGTCTTGCGGCAGAAAGTAGCAGAATTTAGATTAATTTAGAATCCAAGATGCATATTTTTAAATAAAAGTGAAGCTCATGATAGGAAATATATAAAAGAAAGCCAGATGAGTGATGGAGTACAGGAAAATGACAGTGCTAATTTTGGAAAAAAATATTAACCATATCTCTCTGCTGACACATTCACAAAAATAACTTGAATAGAGGTATCAGTCCTGAATTCCCAATTAGTGCTGTCCCAGGATAAATAAAACTTGAGGGAAGACAACATATGGAAAGGACATCTGTACAGATGGGAGAGAGAAGGAACACTGAGTGAAGGATAGAAAGAGGATAGCTACAGGAAGGATGTGGAAACAGAATGGGATTAGCAGCAGAGATCAATGGAAAGAAAGGGCCCAACAGGTGAATGAATGTGAATGAGAAATTAAATAGGGGGGGGGGGGAGAAAAAGAGGGA
>VYZT01021377.1:0-10584 GCA_013400735.1 Pomatostomus ruficeps
TATATATATATATGCATATAGACCCCATATATAAACTTTCCTGTCATTGTCACATAGTACAATTCTGTTTACTCAGTGTAGGTGGTTCTACAACATTCATCACCATTCCCCTTAAAACAATGAATTGTAATCTCTTGTATATACATTTTTAAAATATCTAGCATTCTTTATTTGGTATCTTAATGGATGGAAAGGGAAGCTCTTGTGTTTCAAAATTCTTTTTCAGCTACCCTTATTTTGAATCATGAGACTGAGTGAAATACAATTGATGTTTTTTATAGTTTCTAAAATCCTATCAGTACCATAAGTAAAAATTTGTAATAAGTTTTGATAGTTGAACTATTACTTAACTATTTAAGAAAATTAACTAATTTAAGAAAATACAGGGAAGCTCTTTTATGCCATTTTTATTTATATCCCAATTTGAACTTTATGAGAAGGAGGTGTTAGACTAAAATCATATCTATTCTTTTAAAGGCACTGTAATGATTGGGTAATATATGCTACTATATTGTCTCCAATTATTGTTCAACTGGATATTCATTATAGTGTAGGCTTTACAAGTTTTAGAGATCTACCATATACCTATATGGTTTCTAGCACAGAACCAGATATGTCTCTGAAATGTTTGCTCTTCACTGCAGTAGCTGTACTGGTTGTCTTAACTGATTACATTGAATCTATCAATCTATCCTCATTGATTTTTTTCCTTTTATTTTTTGTCTAAATTTTTCTCTTTTTTTCCTACTTCTCTTTTTCTTTCTTTTTTTCTTTTTTTGTTTTTTGCTGTTAACTGGTTTGAAGGTCTTAGCCTTCAGAAATATCAAAAGTGGATGCAAACCCACATGTAAATCTTAAAGATAAGATGTGGTTTTTAAAGTAGATAGTGATAGGTTAACATAAGTATTTTTCAGAAGCTTCCTCTGCACTCTGTTTACCTACTTCTAAAAAAAAATTCTTTTATAGTATAATGATAATTTGTTAGATACTCCCAATAAAAATTTGCAGAGTGGAAAATAGCATAAATTCTGATTTTAGAAGTTCATAGGTAAAAATGGTCTATTTTGGACATACTTGCATGGAGGCAACTGAATTTACATACGGTTTAGATGTTTAACCAGCAGAGTGAACAAGTTTTCTCCCTATTCAAAGATAATTTTTTTTCTTTTTTTAAAGATGCCTGAAGATAGAGAGTGAGAGAGTGGTTGTTGTGTTTGTGTGTGTGTAAATGTTCTTGTTGCAGTTACTTAAAAGGATTAACTTTTTAGGTATTTCTCATTTGATAACTAAATCAAGTCTTGTTAGAAAACATTGTGAATATACAAAGAAAATGGATACTCGTCTTAGAAGAAATCTCTACTGCTTTTAATTTTGATTTAATGAAATGGTGAAATTGGTTACTTTGCTTACATTTATAGTAATTTTAAGTTTATTTATGGAGAGCTTGTCATTTGTCTTCTGCTACTTAAAAAGCTACTTTTATATCCCTATACTTTGAGTAGATTCTCCAGCACATTTTAGCTGAGAAGCATCTCAAAAAATGCACTGTGTTTTTGATGGTGCACAGCAATCTTCAAACACTTAGAGTGAGACTAAAACACTGTTTTGTTCTGGCTTTCAGGAGATATTGAACATGAGTTGTGAAGTTAGTTAATTGTAATTACATATCCATGGGCAGACTGATTTGTTTCTTTTGGGGAAAGAAGTGATTTTTATAGAATGTGATCTCTCCCTTTCACCACTTCAATATCCATCTTGCCAATTAAGGATTCCAACCTTATGCTTCCCTTCTACCTGTATCCTCTGGCAAGTCTCGGTTCTTGAATTCCTGCAATTGCTGTGGATCAGGTGAAAGAGTTGCTGCCTTATATTGGGACAAATGATCACCATTTATTCACTGGTAATAAGTTGCCCCTATGCCAGACAGCAGTTCTTTTCACTTTAGCTGCTGAGGTTTCAGCCGTGAATTAATAGTATTGTGTAAAAGGATTTTTAGCAGTCTTGGAACAGATTTCCTGAAAAATTCTTACATTGGAGAAATATGATTCTTATTTTTTGGTAACACTTTTGCCATTGCTTGTAAGTTTGTACTATGTCTACAAGTTGATACGCTCAGGGATTGTTCTAGTTATAGTCATTTGATTTGGTGTGACTGCAGGAAGAAGCTTCCTCTATTGTTCTGATGGGAATATGTTAGAAAAATATCCAGTAACTCCTAAATATGCCATTCATTTTTGTCAAGTTGCTTACTGTATTTATGCAAAAGTCTGGCATTTGTGCATTTTAGTACATCTACTGTAACTTCAGATCACATTATGTCAAGAAAAGAGCATGCTTGTAGCATGCACTCAGTCTAATTAGAAGAGGAACATATAGTGCTAGCTGATGATGCACATAGCAAGTGTCTCTCTAGAGATCTTACTCTAGGTGCTAGCACATGGTAAAATATGCATGAAAGCATATGCTTTTGAAATGCTTTTGAAAGCATTGCTGCTTTTGTAATTGAGGTATGGGAATACATATTACAGTCACACTACACTTTCTGTGTAGGCATGTGTTGCTGTCTTCCATAAATTACTTTGAGTAGAATTGTACTCGCAAGTTTTGGTAGAAGATTAGTGATCTCTTGTGTAATTTTTTTAGAATCGTAGAACCATAGAACCATAAAATATCCTGAGTTCTCAGGGACCCACAAGGATCATTGAGTCCAACTCCTGGCCCTGCACAGGACACCCCAACAATCCCACCATGTGCCTGAGAGCATTGTCCAAGGGCTTCTTGAACTCTGTCAGACTTGGTGCCATCACCACTTCCCTGGGGAGCTGTTCCAGTGCCTGACCACCCTCTGTGTGAAGAACCTTTTCCTGATATCCAACCTAAACCTCCCCTGATACACCTCCAGCTGTTCCCTCAGGTCCTGTCACTGGTCACCAGCGAAGAGATCATTGCCTGCCCCCCCTCTTCCTCTTGTGAGGGAATTGTAGACAGTGATGAGGTCTGACCTCAGTCTCATCTTCTCCAGGCTGAACAAGCCAAGTGACCTTAGCCACTCCTCATATGGCTGACATGAAACCTCTACAGTACTATGCTTCATCAGAGGTTTTTAGATGCTTCTTTTTTAACAGTAAGGCTTTGCATGGATATGACATGTTCTTTCCGAGGTTGGGAACCATTAGTATGGTGGAACTGTTTATTCCAGAGGAGAGGCAGAGATTTTTTTGGGGGGAGGTTCATGCTAAAATTTATACAACTATTACACTTGCCTAAGGCAATGCTAAAGTTTTGGGTGTTTTTTAATGCTGAGATGCCTTTATAATGTTTGGTAGAGGTGGGAAATGGAGATTGCAGTCCTTTGGAAATTATAGTACTTTCTGTAATAAATTCCTAATTCTAACAAAACTGTTAAAATATTTAGCTCCCACCAAAGTCTCTCAAAGTAGGGAGGCAGTCTCCATTCCAGAGGTGAAACTAATACAGGGCTTTTCAGAAGTGCTGACTTATTGGAAAAGCAGCATATTTTTCTGGAACCTTATTGTCATGCCTTTGGTTTATGAAAAAGGAATTCTTAAAGTAAAAACCACTAATGCAAAATCGCTCAGATTTGATCTAATGTCTATCAGATATGCATAAGGAGAGATTTTAGAATATAGACCTTTTGCGTCCATATCTGAGTGCTTTTCAGAGCTGTTTTTATAATTTTATCCTTTTGATCTATTTGGATTTTGGATTAAGTGGATTATATGGTCTTTTCATCATTATAGAGGGGTGCAAAATTTGAAAATTTGATTTTGTCCTTGTCCTCTATGTGGAAGGACAAGAATCCATCTCTTCCTGCTTTTTCCATCAAGGAAGTCTCTCTGTATTGATTAATCTTGCAAGTAATTTGTCTGTGTCTGTTAATTAAAGGAATGATTGAAGAGTTTGGAGATCAAGGCACTTCACACTGAAAGTTACAGTCTAATGCATATATTATGTTTAATAGCTTCAGAACAAATGAGTCCATGGAACATGATAAGACTCCGGTTTTCAATTCCCATTGCCTCCCCTCACAGTGGCCTCTATACCCTCATCAGATACAAGTTGTTAATCAATGCTAGGTCTTCTTTTTTGAAAGGATGTGTAATATCACAGATAGTTCCTTCTATTGTTTATCAAGACTCAGATTATTTGAATTTTTTTTAAAAAAAGCAATTCAGAAGAATTAATACAGAAAGGGATTATATTTTTCCACAAGTCGACAAGAAGTAAACCATCTTCTGCTTAGGTACATGAGGGTACTGTTGAGGAATACCGCTACTGCAGATAGCTCGGTGTGCAGCTGCAGTGGGAGATGCAGATTGTGCTCTGGGTGGTGGGAAATGGCTGGAGCCCCAGGCAATGAGCCGTGAACTGGTGCCGACCCTTTGCCTAACAAAGGGCACGCGGACGTGCAGAGCCGACCAGGTGACCAGCCACTCAGAGACTCAGCAGGAGCGGATGACTCAGCAGGAAAACCCCAGACTATCGGGGGCACAGACTGTGAGGGTACCAAAGCCTAGAGATTCTTTTGTTGGGGTCCCTTCCCGGAGGCACCAGCTCGAGCTGTTATGATGTCACTGCAACATGATTCAATTACTCAAAGGAACCAGGTGTCTGGTACTCTGCTGCGGGAAGCCTGGGGCCGAGTCAGTGAGGGAAACTTGTCTGACTGAGTGTGATGTGGTAGGGAGTGAAACGGGGCACCCGTTGGTTAACTGGAGTTGCCTGCTGTGAAGGGACTTCAGTCCCAGCAGTGACAGTCTCTGGTGTTGCAAGTGTGACACCCAGAGTGGCTCCTGAATGGTCAGACAGGAAAGTTATCTTAACAATATCTTTCTAAAGAAATTAGAAATAATGAAGCTTCATGCACACTTTCTTCTAATCACTGACAGTAGCCACATTTTTGTTTATAGTCAAGTAATTCAAAGCTAGTCAGTCAATTTCAATCTAACCTTTCCCAGAACATTACATTAAGTTCTTCTTGTTAATTGAGACTTAGATCTATTACTTTATTAATTTCCAGGTTCAAGGTTTCTGCCTCAAGATCTTTCATGTTTTTCTAAAACTCCCAAATGCTGTGAATCAAAAATATTTAAGATATTGATGTTAAAAGGAGGTCTGAGTCTTCTAGAAAAAGGAAAAGGGAAGATAATCTTGAAAATTACATGAAAAAACGGAAAGCAACCCATCTTTTTTTCAGAGACCCTTTTTCAAATGGTTTTAGATTTTTATTTGGATTTGCTAAATTTTAATTTGAACTCTTCCATACATAGTATTGTGTGTTCATTGTTAGATTTTAGGCTACTTCAAAGACACTTTTATATGATGCAGCTGTTTTAGCAGATTAAGGAGTTCTACTTTTACTTGTAAAAGGCACTGTTTTCTGGTGTTTGAAAGAAAAATCCTGAAATCATTCATCACTAACCACTTAATTGTGAGGCTAATATATATTTTTTAAACTTAAAATTATTAGAAGCATTTTTTAAATGAGACAAACCTACTCATTTCTTTGGGTTTTTTTCCCCTATATATTTTACCTCTGAGGATCCATTTTACCTACTTTGGAATCTTACTGTAGATTCTTTGGATTAGAGAGAAGTGAAGCTGTAATAACTTTATTTCCAATAACTGGATCAGTTAGGGGGCATTTGGATGCCTGCTGTGGGCCCTTTTTTTTTAGTTCATTCCAAGCCCATAGCAGCAGACACACCCATCCCAAGAGTGTGAATCTGCCGGAGCAAAACTCAAAACTACATTTATAGGTAAGTAAACTTTTTCTCTTACCTTTAAAGTTCTTATTCAGCTCCTTTCCCTTTCTCCCCATTACCCATGTCCCCCCAAAAGTCCCACAAAGAAGAGACAGAAGAACACTATTAAGAATTAATAGTTTGTTTACATTTAATTTTATGTAGCCAATGAATGAAATGACAGAGCATGTAATTATAGCCAGTATATTACCATTCAATTTCAAAAATATGTTATAGGGGGGTTATTTACTTTAAAATAGAGATATGAGTGTAGACATTTGTATAGTAATCTTGCTGAAGATTACAGTTATTAATACCAGAAGATTAAATGCGACAGTGTAAAATACAAATGATTATGTCTCTCTGTAGTAGGACAGTGTGAGAATTGGGTACCATGTATTTTGTGCATACAAACTTTCATTAGGTCTCCATTTTGTAGTGTTATGTAATAGATGAAACTGGCACCTGATGTAGCTTTCCCAAGAAAAAGAAGATTTGCAGCATCCAGTTCCTACAGATGAAAGACTTCTTTTGTTTTGTGTTCAGACATGTTTTAAGAAAAGTAAGGGGAAGAAATTTCTCTTCTATCTAGAGAAATTGCAATAAAGTGTTGCAGTGTTTCCAACTATCTAGGGAAAATTGCTTTCTTTTATATTTTTAAAGAATGTAATACTGAAAAGCACGTTTTTTTTAAAAAGTAGAGGCATATTTTTTAATGGTGTTTACTTTCCTTTGGTGCTCTTGTGTAACATGAAAGCAAATTCCCACATTTATCCAGGTTGTGCTTTACGTAGGGTAGTGCAGAAACCTGCTCTTGTAAGGTGTAGAAAATAACTAAAACTCAGTTTAGTAAGAAGTGTATTTTATTTTTATTTATAGCATGAACTAAGATAAGAAAATTAAATATACTATGCATGTAGCATATGCCCTTGATTGTACCTGTTAAATGGATGGGAGGATTTATAATATTACTTACCCAGAAATTACTATTTTGTTCTGGGACAGTCACTTCTCTATAATGGATTTAAATTTTGATAAAGAACAGCATGTATATTAACAAAGCTTATTACTAGTTTAAGCCCAGCATTTCTGTAGCTCATAGTCACTAAATTCACTCCAACATCGACCTAAGATGATGACACAGACTTTTTTTCATTATCATCCTATATAAATGTTACTGGATCTAGTTAATTGAAGATATTTTTGAATGCAAGGTATGATGTCAGAATAAAATCAACATCTGGAAGGGAGATTAAAAGTGTTCACCAATAAATTTTAAAGTAATTTCCTTATTTCTAAAGTTTGTTGTTCCTACAAATGAATTTGAAACTGATTGGCAATGTTAATCTGTAAGTGATACATGAAATAATTAGTCTTCATTAAGTCTACTGTTAGTGTGTTGCCTTTTTCTTGTGAAGTTAGGTGCTGCATTATGTATTTCAAAAGTATTCATATTTCAGGTTTTTCTCAGATTTTTTAACAATTGAAATTACAAAACTATAATTCTTCACAAAACAATCACATGGATAAATCCTCGAATTTGTTTCAGAAAAATCTCTCTCATAGATAAATTGAAATCATATTGTTTATAAAAACAATTCAGGGAGGTTAAATTACAGCTTCCAGTCTTTAAACAAGTGGACATGCTTGATTATAATTTGCTGTAGTTCAGTTCTGGTTATTATCTAGTGTAATATTTCTTTTGTGTTACTGTAGTTGACAGGGAATAATGAGTTACCAAACATTCTTAAGCAAAAAAATTTGTAAGATCATGTTTCATCCTCCAGTTATGCTGATTACATTATTGTCATATTTAAGAAAACAAACAGAACTTTACCAAAAATAAGATTATGAATTGTGCTACACCCTAAGGCATGTCAGAGATTCCTGTAGTCCTTTTAGGGGTTTTGGTTTGGTTTGTAGTTGTTTTATTTCCTGAATGAGTTTGGACATCCCTCTTGATGGACTTTCTTTTTTGTATAGTGACCAGAAGTTTGATAACATCTCTTGACAGATTGCTAAAATTATCAGCTGTTTCTGTTCATATTCTTGGAAATCCCTTCCTCTGAACTGCAGCAGCTGGAAGCCCTCTGGTCTCTACTTTGGAGCCTTTGTAATTATGTTCTGTTCTATAAAGCTTCCTATACCAGGTTCATGAGTTTACTTTCTTAGTTTCTTCTTTAAGGGAGCAAGCAGTGAGACTAAAATTTTTGACTTATGTTTGCTGAGTCTCTCCTTCACGGAGAGGATCTAGTGCTGTGGGAGTCTCTTCTAGTGATGGAACGGATCTCTTTAGTTGTTTAATTATTTGCTCATTGGAATATGGGTTGGGGGGGAGGGCAGGTGAGAACAACCTCTCATGGCCAGTAATGCTGAATATACATTAGAGTAGAATGTTAAAAATGGATATTTGCCCTCACTCCATTGATGTCATTCATCAGTACCATTAAAGTAATTTTAAATCTTACTTATATCCAGATTATATTGATTGGTTTAGATTCTTGTGCTCTACACAACACTGTTGGTTGGGGGAGACAGGGCACTTGCACATATTTGAAGAGATCTGTGAAAAATAACTAGGAAAAGAAAAGAGTTGTCAGTAAACATAGATTTGTTATTTAGGCATATGGTTGGTTATGTGTTATTTGTCGAAAATTCCTAGTCTTGACTGTTAGCTTAAATAAGATAAGCTTGTAATTGGCCTCTGACTGACTTGTCTTTGATGTTCAAAAATGGAAGGTTTGACAATAAGTAATAACTGCTTAGGACTAGTATATTTGGGATAAATTTATTCACTGCTGATTTAAATAATGCAAATAAGTGGTATTTCAAATGAATGGAGGCATATCCAAATAATCTTTGAAGAGTATTAGAGCTTTAAAATATTGCACTCTTAATTATTATGCAAAAAGTTTGTAGTGAAGTCATAAAATGGTTCATACAGAATTCAGTGTTAGAGGATCAATCTTTGTGGTTCTGAAGAGGAGTACATTCACATTTATCCATCTTGGATATGAAGTCTCCAACTGAATTCCTTACAAGGTGTAAATGGGGAAGTGGTAATTTATATGTTGTGTCTTCAAGATAAATCAGAAATCTCTGGATTTTAAAGTTTACCAAACAATTTTAATAGAACAGGGTGTTACCATTCTGCTAAAACAAAGCTCAGCAACCATGCATATGGTTCTTATTTAGGCTTGTTACCTTTTCGCAAGTATTTACAAAACACTCATTTCCATCTGCTAGGACATGCAGTTCTAGAGGTTTTTAGGCTATCATCCTATTATACTCATTTGTTAAAAAAAGTTTAATCTGAGACTTAAGACAATCATCGGATTTGCAAGAAAGCAGTAACAGCAGAGACTTCAGCACTAGTGGTATTCTGGCTGCAGCTTTGGAAAGATTTCAGATTAAATAGAAGAATGCAGATACTTCTTTAATACAGCTCCCCTAATCCAGCTATTGTCCCCAATACTTGCTCAGTTTCCAAGTATATCCATTTTCAGCATGGATATGCTGCAAATCACAACTGACTTGCAGTTTCAGCAGAAATATATTCAAAGGTATCTGTGGTTATTCCAGTGCAATGTGTTTTTGCACAGAGGTTCTGCAGTAATTAATTTCTAAATCTGAAAGTACTCATTGTTTTGACATGCAGATATTTCCAAAGATGAAGGCCACAACCTGTCTCCAGGAATACTGTTCATAACAGGACAGGTGAGACACAACTGCTTGGAAATCCATTTCAAACTTGTGGTTCCTGTAATATTTTGTTTCTTGCACCACAGTGACCCATTTAATTTGACAGAACATGTCTGCTATTTTTTAGAATAAGATAGTTTATGATCTTGCTCTGAGTACCAAGGTACTGCCTTTTGGTGAGCATGTTGCAATGTAAAGAGAATGTCCATGCAAATTTGCCAAGCAAAACCAATGCACACATAGGTGACCAACTGGGATCAGACTGTACTCTGAACAGTCATAAGTTTGTTCAAGTAATTGAACAAAATGTAGATACATTTTTGATGTATCTGTGTTCTTGGGAGACAGGGAAGGGGGAGGAGTGAATAATATTTCTAAAAAGAAAAGAATCTGAGAACAACAAACTTGGATACCTGATCTATAATATAGTCAGAAAGCTCTTCTGTGACTTACTACATATTCCTTCTATTACAAAAATTGCTGTAAAGAGTGAAGTAAAAAGATCCTGATCACACTTTATTGGTCTCGAGAGCATGTGAGCCTACCTGTTCAGAACTGTGGCAAGCTTTGAACCTAGGTCTGCAGGATTTGAAAGAAAAATGTTAGTCTGATATTTTTGCAAACTCCTAGATCCTGAAAATAAATTCTATCATCTATGGAATGAAGTGGACGAAGCTTGGATACTGATGTCTTAAAGATTATGAGGAATATTTGAATGGATATTGTAAAGTTCCTAAGTTCATCTGTTCATTAAGACCCTATTGGGTCTTGGGACTCATGCCTTAACAAGACAGATTTATGCAAGCTTGCATATATTTGATTGTAAAAGAGAAGACTTGAAGACATCTGTTTTCAGAGGTTAATTATTCTCTCCTCACTTCTCTGATACTCTATTGATTATTCTCATATAGTTCAAAGTGAGTTCAGAATGTGCTAAAGCCCAATGGTGTTTTTCACCTTTCATATTTCTGCAGCTATGATAGCAACCAAAAAAGTATTTGTGCCCATTCAGTGGAGTTTTTCCATTATGCTCAATGAAGATAGTGGTACTATGTACTCATCCTACCTTTAATGCACTAGTTCAACCTGATATTTTCATAGAATATCCTGAGCTGGA
>VYZT01021386.1:7148-17938 GCA_013400735.1 Pomatostomus ruficeps
GAGTTAGTTAAGCTATATGCCTCTAAAGATAGAACACAGATACCAGATACTGTTTAAAGAGGGTGTCCTCTCGGCATATGCGTTATCTATGGCATGACAATTTAGATGCTGAACTGGAATTTCCAAGTCAAGATTGTCATCCTCCTAGGGTCAGGGTGGAGAAACATAGCAAGGCAGAAAAGTCTCTAGAGAACTGAAATCTCACAGACTTGTCTGGAAGCCTTCCCTGACCACAGAAGGAACTTGAACTTTAGGGTCTTTGTTGAGTGCTTAAAGATAGGCAGAAATGTTTTACCCTAGCATAAGGCTTGAATAGGTGCTGAGTAAAAATAAATGCTTGTTGTGCGCCTTCTACCTGGAATGTTATGAACTGTAATCATTAGACCCCAGCCTGAACTTGACACACTTAACTCAGATCATTCGCAAAATTAAAGGTGGAACTTTCTAGTGTTACCAAGCCAATTCTTACTAACATATTAAAGTACAGAAGAGAATGTACCTCTGAGTCCACTTTAGAAACATCTTGTTTTTCTATTCTGTGCAGAAAGCTGTATTCCCTTCAGTTTAATCCAGAGATACCAGTGTAAGATTTCCCTTTTTCTTCTGTTAACGCTTTATGTTTAAAAGATTTACTTTTTATGTAAGTCTGTGAGATTTGGATATTTGAATTAAAGAGCTACAAACTGCACATTAAATATAATTGAACACAAATTTAATCTTTGAAATTGGGTTTAATTTTACTTTTGTTGTTTTAAACTAAGATTCTAAACTACTTACAGGCAAATATCTCTTTCTCCTAACTTTTTTGTTCTACTGCTACTTACATTTTTAATTTGGTCAGTTACAGCTTACAAAATAGCAGTAGACATTCTTGTTTACTGCAAGACTATTTTTACATGTGGTGAAGTCTGCTATTTCAGACAATTTTAATTAGCATGCAAGACAAAATACTGTACAAGATAAGTAGATGTCTTATCATTAATTTACCAACATAATAACCTGTGATGATTTTATATCCATCAATTCTTTATAATGCAAAATAATGTGTACAGCATACTCATGTCTGGTAACTTGTTCCTTGAATCTCCATTGTTAATATATGGAGGCTAAAAATTGTTTTGATAGGTTATAAGGTATTACATGGTCTTACTTCCTGATCAGTTTACTGCTGTTTTCAATATTGGTATAAGAATTTGCAGTCTGTTCTTCTCAGTATTTTGTCTAGGTTTTATTTATCAAATAGTTCATCAAAAAGGTTTATTGCTAAAAAAGAAATGGCAGCTGAGCAAACCTAAGTGCAGAACTACTCAGAACAAATAGAAATATCAACATCTGAGAGGTTTGCATAATTTTTTTATTGCCTATAGTTAACTTGTACTAATCCTAAATCATGAGATCACTTTTACCATAAGCAGGTGAGGAAAATAGTCAATAATATGAATGTATTGTACAAATTTAAACATATCTATAGCTGATAATGCATTTGATAGGAAATGTGATCTTCCAGTTCCCTGAAGGTAAAACATTGTCTACAATGAAAAATTCTTCCTTAAAAAAATTAAATGCATGGAACAGAAAATAAAATAGGTGCAAAATGAATAGCTGGGTAAATATTAGGAAAATTACATGCCTGCAAACCTTTGATTATTTCTGTTTTTCGGATATGTGTTTGGCTTATCAGTAGACACAATGATTTAGCCCTGCAGATTTTCATATCAAAAAAACAGATGCTGTTCAAACTGGAGTTTAAAATGACCGGTTCTGTGCAGACTGTGATGTTTGTTTTGGGGTCTACTTACCAAAAGTGTGTCATTAACTCAGTGACTTATAGGTAACACTGAGAGGTAGGTGGCTGGGAATTATGTCCATATAATGTAAAAACAAAACAAAACCAAAAAAACCACACCACAACAGCAACAAAAAAAGACACTCAAAAAATCAATACAATCAACATATATACACATTTGCTTTCTTTGATGTTTTCAGAGGCAGGGTATATAATATAAACTTAGTAAATATCTGACATTTTCTGAGAACTAACTGATGTGTACTATGCTATTTAAAACTCTTTAATTGGCTAAGTGGCTAAGTGGCTAAGTGTATGTTTAATGAAACCAAAAGGGAAAGATTATCATTGTGTCTCTTTCCTCTTTAATTTTCCTGGCTTTTATTTTCATATTTAAAAGGTATTTTTATGCAAGTACCTCTATTTTATTCATCTGTCGCCTGGCAAGTCTTATCTATGTTTGTAATACATCAGCCCTCCTTAGGGTAAAATCTATTTCTGTGATCATAATAATTCCCTAGTGTGTAGAACTTGGACTTTGTGCTTGTCTTTTATGGTATAAATCTCAAAGAGCACAGATGTGGAACCCAACTCACAACATGCAAGCAAGAATCTAATTCTGTTTACTTTTACATCCATACACCCCAGGAAAGCCAGCAGGATGAATTATATGAGTGAAAGCAAATTTTATCAGTAGCAAATTGCTTTAGGATGGCATTCTGACCTCACTGGATCACAGCTGGTCCCTCCTTGGATACAGCTGACACTGAGGGATCATCTAACTCTGTCAACAGAGCTCATGAATTTTCTGAAGTTCCAGAGCTGACATCTGCAGGTAGCAGCAGGGATGTCTGTAATAAAGTGACCTTACATTACCTATACACTACATTACGTGCATGGGACTGAGTGCCACACCAGGGTCTAGGTAGGGCAGTGGAAACAAAACAGTGCTGAGGAAAGGCCGCTCAGGTATGGTGTCTTCCTCTGTTGCTGACAGCCCGGGAAGAGTATCAGAATTCAAGCATATAATGATACTTCTCACACATAATCTCCCAGTTTCTAGTGATTCTTGAGCTAGATTATTTGTGTTCAATAGCATGTTGAGTTTTGTTCCGTAATATTGTCATTTAATCCTATTGTATTTTCAATATGCACTGTCTGTTTTGAGAAAGATTTCCTTTCTTTACAGCTATACTGTAAAATTTTTGAGGTCACTCTGTGAAAGATTGTGTGTAAATGCTGTATTTATATCTTGTTTAGGTCTATCTGATGTCCTCGTGTGTAGAGAGATGTAAGTGGGAACAGAGGAGCTGTGTCTATGAAAGTTCCTGTCTGTATTTCCTTACAGGAAGGCTGTCAGTGCTGCCTTGTAGACAAAATACAGTGTGACTGCCAAAGATATTAAAATCTGTCAGTAATAGCTGTTACTAAAGGATGACATTGTATAAAATTTAGGAATATGTAGAAAAGTATGAGAAGGATATTTTCAACTAATTTCTTTAATGTTTGTCTCACCTATTCTTAACGGAATAAAGAATAGGTGGAAATGAATAAACAATGGAATGGAATGGAATAAATAATAAATAAATTACTGCAGTCAACATCATAAAAACAGGAATGAGAAACAGCAAAGAAATAGTCCATACATTAAACAGTGATCTGTATATACGAAAATACAATGTTTGTAAATAACGTGTTTTTTCTGAAGAAATGGAAAAGTTGTCATTTCTGGCATTTGGTATACTAACCTTTAGTTTTAAAAAGACTTTTAATTTAGAAAATAAAGGAATGGATGACCAGCATACCTGGCATATGCATAAGGTAAAAATCAAAATTTAACTAAAAGATGATTTCATAGAAAACTCTTAACTTTGACTAAACCAGACTACTTTGTAGCAGGCTTTATCTATGCATTAAAAAAGCATGGCTTGAGAGGAAGAGCAGTTAGAGGTCTATTGAACCTTGACTATTCAATGCTGGCACAGTATTAAACACATATCATTACAGTTTAGCACATCCTTAATCTATCTTTATTGCTAGTGAACTGCTTTGAATTATACTGGGAAACACATTATATGGTCAGCTATCATTAGATAAAAAGAATTTTATATAGTAACTGCTTCAAAGTCCTTTTCAGACATCTAAGGCTTGCCAAACTAGGCTGAAATGAGTGATCTGAGAGATTATAGGAGTTCTTGGGGAATTTAGACATTGAACAATGAGACAGAAATGTATTCCATGTCTGAAAACATTGACATTACTCAGTATTTTCTTATCTCAATATATTCACTCTAGCTTTTTTTTTCATATCCCTGATCAGCTCACAGTGAGCATTTGATGCTTGCCATTTTAAAGCCAAACTCTATGTTTAACACTACAAATTACATTTTATATCCTTGTTGTACAATTTTAATATAGACTGTACACGTTCACATCTGGAAAAACCAGCCTAGAAAACTTGCAGTTCAGAGCTCCCCAGCTTCACCTGGCACATTCCTAGTCAGTGAGTTTCCTTGAAGGATCAAAATTAGGTACCAGTGCATGCTCAGAAATACAGTGAGGTGGAGACCTAGTTATTCATCTCACCTCTAAACCTCTTGTGTGACCCAGCTGAAAAGTGTTCAGAAAAAAGCTTAATAGCTCCAGAAACCTGACATAAAATCTAAAATGCTGAAAACCAAACCAGCAGGCGCAAACAAAAACTCACAATATTTAGAAAGTGTCTTTTAATTTCAAACAAATACAGAATAATGGGCTCTAAACCATTGTCCTACAAGACAGTAATCATATTTTAAAGCTTTGAAATATTGTTTAGCCTATCCCTTTTAAGAGATTCTTTTTTACTTGTCTGTTCTGAAGATTGTTTAAATCTTCACTGTGGTCACACTTTCTCCTTTTTCTACTCAGCAGTTTTTGGTTTGTGAGCATTTTATGCTATTGATTNCTTAAACCCTTGTTGAGATCAATTTCAGTTAAAGATGGGTTCATGTGACAGAGGATTCTGGTCAGAATCTTGAGTAGGCAAATTTTAGAATTTGTGTTCAGTTTTGTGGCTTACGGACTTGTTTAACTACATCAGCTGAAGCTTGTCTTTCCTTTAAACCTTGATCTAAAAACTTGACATTAGATGAATGTGCCCTATAATGTGTTTATGCATCATAAATCCCAGAATGAGTGATTTACTAAATCACAACTAGGAGAGTACTACTTTCACTTAGTTTCACTTGTTACTTTTTTCCAAGGTTGAGATATTACAGAATGCAGTACTCTTGTGTTTCCTTCTCAAATTCAGTACTTCTACTTCTGTAGCCTTCTTCCCAGTAACATACCAATATTAAAAAAACCCAAAAAACCAAAACAAACAGGATTGCTGAAAGTAAATAAAATATTCCTTTGTTGGAGCATCATACTGGATTATCTTCCTCATCCTTGGGGTAGGACCAGGTCTACTCCTTTCTTGTTTGATTTGGTTTTTTGAATGAACATTTTGAGGATCATTGCAGTTTGCAAGATGTAGCTCAGCTGACTTCTCTATACTCTATTTTCTCCTTAGTTCTTCTAGATTGTTATTTATTCCCAATATTCCATACAAAATAGCTTTTCTTTTGTGAAGACATGGAGCCTCAATGTGCTTTCCTCTTGACACGAGCTGCAAGCATCACGAAATTTTATATTCAGCTCAAAAGAAACTCCTTATGCCATGTTACAGCTCAGCCTCTAATCAATGACCCCAGCTGACTTCAGAGAGTCTTCTAACAACAAGAAAAAGATTTTTTTTCTAATAGTGTCATTCTGCAGATCCAGTTTAAAGCAAAATAAATTACCAACTTAGAGGCACAAGAAATGCTGCCTCCCACTTCTATGAAGACGTGAAGAGGCAAGGGACAGAAGCCTATAACTGATGGTAGGAAAATGAAGGATGGAGCTTAAAGCACTTTATAAGTTCTTGAAGATTCATAACATAAACTCAAACTACAGGTTCCTTCTTGAAAAAAAAGCGTTAGCTTTCTGTTTTCTTATTTTCCATTGAATTGAATCAGTTTGTGATGACTCAATTTAGGTTTAGTGTCTATAATCGAATCATCACTGAAACGGACTATTTTCTAAGAATGAAGTCTGAGGGAGGATTCCACCCCCTCCCAAATTGCTATGCACCCTCAGCCTCCTCACTGGTGGGGTGGTGTGAGGGGCAGAAAAGACAATGACATTGTGTAAGCACTACTCAACATTAACAAAAACATCCCTGTGTTACCAGCACTGTTTTCAGCACAAATCCAAGACACAGCCCATAGATGTTAAGAAAACTAACCTTATGCCAGCCAAATCCAGCATGTATTTGCTTCTGAAATATGTCTCTCCTTGGGGTCGGTTACCTCCCTGGACCCCTGAGGTTCATTTTAAAATGAAACAGAAACAAACATAGCAAGTCTTCTTCTGATTCCAGGTGCCTTTAAGTAAAGAAAAAAAAATCATTGTTTGAAAAGGAGGCAAGAATAGAGCCAGCCTTATTAAGTCTTGATTATTATTTGATGGTAAACTTGAACTGTAGGCCTCCCTCTGTTTGAAGGGAGTTTCCACCAGTATTTAACTCCTAGGAAATAGACATGATCAGTGGGCTTAAAAGCTTGACAGTCTGGGAGACCAACCCTGTTGATCTGAGAAAGTGAGATTCTTCAGATGGAGGAAGCAAAGGAGAAATCTCTCATTCTGATTTTGCTGCTAGGATAATTTCTGCATTTTATATTGAAGAATCTCTAGAAAAATTACAGTGACAGGACTAGGCCTCAGATTCCTGCATACCCTTGGTTAACTGGTGGGTTACAGAGTCAGCTTCTTTCTTTCGGTGCTCATTTGAGTACCAATGGTCTTGGCTTCTTAACTCAATTTCTGTAGGGTGTGGCAGCATATTCTTTAGGAACTCCCTGGAAGTGGATTTGTGTTCAGATATGTAGACTTTGCCTTCCTTGGGACATACAGAAACTGGAAGCAAGTTTCTCACTTTGCCAGCCTACCATCTTGCCCTCCAGCCCCAGATTACAGATTCCAGCAGCATGGGAAACCACCTGTCCTGCAACCTATTTACAGCTGGTTGAACCCACATTGCCACTAATGTCAGCAGTCAACAGAGCTGGATAAATATTAAATATATGTGCTAAAAGCTTCCCCCATTTTCCAACATAAATAGCCCAAATATATCTAACAAATACAATGGAATATTTTACATATCTATGTGAGATATGATTTTTAAAATTACAAAAATTTGTTATACTCTTTGAAATTTTGTCATATACATAGATACAGATTGCCTTTAGAAAACAACATTTTTATGATCCATAGCTGGTTCACATATAGAGCAAAGTTCAGAGTCACGTACGCGAATTGTAAAGTCTTCCATTTAAACACAGCTGAAAACCCTACAAATATATATATATCTCTTTTGGATTCTATACTTACTCTTAATATTACAGTCATTCTTTAGGATAACTGCACTACCAATTTAGGAATCTATTAAGTTTATAGACTTACGATCAGTTCTTGGAACAGAAAGTGTCTCTAAATTAGGCTGCTATATTAGCCTGATTAATGTGATGCATCTATAAGCTTTGGTTATTCTAATGGTTTTCAGTCTACTGGTGAACTTCCAAAACATTTCCAGTGAGATGGAGATTGTTCAGTATCAGCAATTTTAGACTGTAATTGTTGCTCATGCAGACTATTTGGGAATATCCTTACAAACCTGTGAAAGGCAGTGTTGTAGGTCATGTCAAGCTGGAATAGTTTCAGATATTTTGGAAATGAGGATCAAAATTTAAAATAATTTCAAGAAAATAAAATAATGACTCAAAATAAATAGGATACAATTCAGTGAAGTTAAATGACTTAGAAAAGGAATAATAAAAAGCAAAATGACTATACCTCAGGTCTTGAAAACAGGGCCTGGAATTTATGAACAAAAAATAAATAAATGTCCTAAACTTACTGTGAGAAAAGCCAAAATTTTAGCCTAGTATTACAAACACAAGCAACATTAAAAATAATTGACCTGTTCCATTCATTACTGGCAAGATGCCATCTGGAGACGTTTAAGAAACAGTGGATAAGTTTGGGAAGAACCAAAGAAGAACCACAAACAATAAAAAGGGCTAGAATATGTGCCTGCTGAAGGAAGATTGAATAAGTTATTTTTGCTGAAGAAAAGGATATTAGAGAAAAGTTTAAAACAACATTCAAGTACACAAAACTACTGGAAGGAAAAGAAAAACATCTATTTGTCTGCTCTTTCTTACTCAAGGTAGAACAAGGAAAAATTACCTTGAGTTATAGCAAGGAAGATTCAGATACAGGGAAATGTTCTTACAGTAAGGTTAGACAGCACTGGAATAGATATTTTAATTGGCTATGAAATCTCCATCTCAGAATGCTTATTAAAAAATTATTAACAACCTTAGCTGAGCAGGATGAGGGGGTAAATGGTCATGGATGGTATTGGGCCAGGCAACCTCTGAAGATCCCTTACAGACCTGTTTTATATTCTTCTCTGTACACAAAATTTTATCAATTAGAAGTATGTGACTAAAACCTGAAAAATAAAGCATCTCCTCTGATAACAAAACTTACTCAATGGAGGGACACACAGGCACTATTTGCTCATGCTACCACTTACAAACTGTTATTGTAAATCCACATCACACTTGGGATCAAAATCCTGTAAACACCATTCTGGGAGACTTAGTTTAATTTGACTAATCAAAAATCAATTCCCTCTCATCCAGTGATATAGTCAAAAATATGAGGGAAATAAAATTAGTGCAATGTGATATTTTCACTAATTTTTGGCTTTGATTCAAAAGATGTGCATTTCCATTGCACAAATTTAAATTAAAAAATCCAGTGTAACATAAATGACAAAACTGCAGAGAAAGGACACGACTTTCTTCCATCTACCTTTTTCTTTCCCTTCATCTTGTGACAAGGTTATTTTATTTTTAAGAATGGCTTTTGATCTGATATTTCAACAAAGACACCTTCATATTTACATTTTCAAGGTACTGTACTTTTTTGGGACTTGCCTAGAATAATGAAGACCCACATTACTTCTTGACATGCCAACCACATTGCCTCTTGGTAGATAAGCACACAGTTTGATAGGCTAATGTGAAAACACACCAAATAAAACATATCTCTGCAGGAGCAAACATCATCCTTGTGATGAGTGGAAGACTTTAAAGGATAGATATTGTTTATCTATCGTAAGGACATCAGACCCTGAACACTGGCAACATTGGCTAATATTCTACAGTACTGACAGGGCGTTTGTGGGTGGTGTATTTAGGAAGGCTTTTGGTTTCTTTTAACTTTCAGAATGTCTTACATCTCCCACCCCCTACTCCTCAAGTGCATCATTGGCACAGGGAAGTTTTAAAATGCACATGAGAGCTGTTTTATTGTTCAAAATACTGATCCTACAATATTGATCAATCAGTACACTCAGTATTCTTGGACTGTTGTGGAAAAACTGTCTTTCAGAGACAGGACTGGGCAAATGTTTTTTGTCAAAACTTTTTCTCTAAATTAATTGAGAATTAGAACTGTATTTTCAAATCCTATGAGAATTCTACATTCACAAGAAATATGTCTCTGTTTTGCGGCAATCATCAGCATTTAAACCACTTTGTCTATATGAGTCTGGGGAATTTTAATGGTGCTGCCTACAACCCCATTAAAAATATCCCAGGAAGGTACCTTCTTGCTCCACAGAGAGTACTGGAGCCTTTTAAAAATTACCAACAAAATAGTGAGGTGCCCTTGCATTGTTTGTTTCACTAGGACTATAAATGTCACAACAGAGAAATGGGACCGCAATTGGACTTAGGGCACCACAGGAGCTCCTTCTGACCTTATAGCCTTCAAGGCTTTATGAACTTCAGTATCTCTTAGAGTGCAATTCAGTAATGGCATATCCTCACTTCTGCACTGGCAGTAGGCAAAGATGATTGGGGGAAAAGGGACATCAGGGGTTAGACAGGGGTTAAACCAAGTCTGAGAAAGACAGAACATAGTACATCAAAGTCAATGGTACAACAGTGAACAAGAAGGTATGGGCTGTGTCAAGCTACCTTCTCTACACACACTTCACAATTAATTCCACATTAGTGCAACTACAAATTCTACTTGAATTAAGACCTTAAATTTAGCATATTTATGCATTGCATATGCATGTATCATAGTAAATCTCCATGAGTTTTTTTCCCTGATTCTAGAAGAAGGAGGCTCCACCTTTTCACAGGTAAGGGTGGGCAAGAAACTCCTGCTCTGAAAGAAGTATCAAGAGAAGGAAGCGAATTGTGTCCCAAGTTGTCTCCCAAGAGCAGGAACTGAGTCTGGAAAAGCCTCAGATCTCTTATTTGGGCTTGGATCTGCAGGCAGAACACAAAAAGCTTAAGCCAGAAACTGAGTAACAGTGTTCAGTGGCAAGTGCTTTATTCTCATTAGACTGCTACAGGAATGAAGGGAGAACTATGATAGAGAGGGGGTAGTAGCTGGTAAAGGATGCCAAAAAGTCAAATGCACTTAGAAAGGAATAGTTCCATGAGGCTTTCTTGTGGCAAAGCAAGCCAGTGGCATCCTAGCTGCATTAGGCAGACTACTGCCATTAGTTCCAAGAAGATGATCCTACCCCTCCACTCAGATCTGGTGAGACACATCTGGAGAGCTATTTCCAGTCCTAGGATTCCCAGTACAGGAGAGACATGGGCATATTGCTGTGAGTTCAGTGAGAGACACAGAGATGACTAAGGGATGGGAGCATCTGTTATACAAGAAAAGGCAGAGGGAGCTGGGATTGTTAAAGACTGGAGAAGATTTATACACATAAATCAATGTGTAGGGCAGGGGTAATAAAGAAGTTGGAGCCAGACCCTTCTCAGTGGTGTAAAAGGAAAGAACAAGAGGCAATGGGCATAAAGTCAAATATAGGAAATTCCATTGAAACACAGAAAAAACT
>VYZT01021396.1:0-18648 GCA_013400735.1 Pomatostomus ruficeps
TATAAATATATAAATATATGCATTTTCATAAAATGGTTCTGACAATACAGTGACAGATGCTTTGATAACTGGAATTATAACCCATACCAGTAACCAGAAGGTAATCAAACTCCGGTGAAGTTAGCTGTATAGTTTTATTTCTCTTTTAAATTTAATTTAGCTCCCTTGTTAAGGTTGTATTAGCCAAAGACCAATTATTGTGTGCAGTTGCTTTGACTTTTGCCTTTCGTAGATTTGTTTCACAAGTTTTACCAAGAGTTAAAGCTATTTAATTTCTAAGTCTTGTATGTTCAAGTTGCATGCAGAACATCCTCATCAATATATTAATCTTCCTGTTTTTCATCCACACCTGCACTGATTCTATTAAGAGTTTTTTATTAATCTTTAAATTTTCACTTGTATGTAAGACCACACTTCTAAGCCTTATTATTTTGTGCTATAAGAAGCACCTGAAGCAAGCATTATATATTCATTGAACCCTCAGGAGCCAGGCATATTTCAAAGGAAATACCTGCAGTGTCATAATTTTCTATAGCTTGTTACTTTAATTCAACTATTTTCTCCTCTTTTAACGTAATCCAGAAAGCTCAAAAATTCCCACAGTTTCAAGGAAATTTCAGGCAGTGCACACACAGGCATGACAGGGTAGCAGCAGTTTTGGAAGAAGCTGTGTGCATATATCATATATGTGTGCATCTGCTGTAAATACAGAGAATAAACCAGAAGCTGATAGTCTTAATATAGTAATGTAACAATCTTAATTAGTGACCTGATTGGCATGACAGAGACTTGTGATAATTCTCATGCCAGTATTATTGATATGGATTTATGTCTTTACAGTAGAGACACAGAGAGAAAATGGAGAGAAAGTGTTGTCCTGCATGTCAGAACTACATGCTGATGTTCTCAGGTTTATAAAGAGTGCAGGGAAACATATATGTTGAATGACTCTATCAAAATTAAAATAGATATAAGCAAACATTTAATTTAGAGGAACTTTGATTAGAGATCTACCAGGAAGCTTATTGAGGGGATTTTTTGTGACTAGTTGTAAGGCTGTTAGAAGCAAGAGAAAATTATTATTATGGAAAAAATGGGGAACAGCAACAATGTAATGGTACTGAACATCACTATAGCATCTTTCAACAAACCCAGAAGTCAGGTCATAAGAAGAGAAATTCTGAAGGACTTAAGCAGTGAAGCAAAACCACAAAGACAAAATTATTCTTATGCAGAGAACTATTAGGATGTACAGTAAAATCAACTTGCTGGCCCACGAGCTTTTCTTCATTGATCTCAAACACAATGAATGCAGAATGTGGAAATGGGCATACTGCATTAGAATAAGTATAAAAATGTATACTTCAGGAGAATCAATAAGAATATCACATAAAATAATATAAAACTAGCAAGAAATAGCAAGTGCAAAAAGAAGTCCTTCCATATGTTTATAACCATGAAGAGAAGGAGCTAAGAAAATTATATGTTTCAGTTCAGCAGACAGGAAAAGCAACAACAAATTGCTCTGTAAAATATTATAATATTTAATATATTTTTCCATTCAAATGAGGAGAGGTTTCTGGATACAGCAACTATAAGAATCTGAAAAAATGAGGTTGGGGATGAATATAATCTGAAAGGAAAGCAGCATGCATGTTTGTCTCAATTTTATTCATCTTTAGGTATCCATTTAGGGCCACTGTTGAATTGCCCTGTCCCAGTGTGGCCGTTCCTCTAGTAAGGTAGGTGGGTATGCAGGTGCAGCAGTCCTTAAGAAATTTTTTCAGAATGACCAAAAGCCAGTCATGACAATGTGAGTCACTGTGGCAGATAGTCCCTAACCTTCCATATGTGAGCACTAACACTGTTTTCTAGGTAGGAACTAAACCTCTGCTTCCAGTATAAGGACTCAGCTTATTGCTGAATAATTGCTGGGGAACATTGTGAAATAAGTGTTGGTGCCAAACACTCTCAAGAATTGTAATGAAAGTTTAGAAGCAATGAACTGGCTGGAGGGGTGAAGGACTAGCTTAGGTGGATCATAAAGGTTCCCTACAGTCTTTTTTTTTCTGATTTTCTAAACACCTTCCATTGAGGTAAATCCATATGTTGTTTGCAATCTAAAAGAAGGCTCTACAGTTCCTTGTATGTAATTCTCTGACAAATAAAAATGCAAGGAAGAAACTGCTCAGATAGAATGAAGGTACAAGCCAAGCTATTACAGCTTTTATACATGCCATCACTCAGGGTATTCTAGCCCTGACCAGCTGAGCATCAATTATTTACATATTTGTCTAAATAACATCTGGAGTGTCATAACTGTTTCAAGGTTTCAGTGTACTTACTGCTAATAAAAGGTGCAAGACACAGGGCTGTTCCGAAAAATCTTTCAGATTGGTTCTACTCCACATGCAGTGTATTTTAATGATATTTGGTGTGGAACTATGGTTTTACTAGAGAATGTGCATGAACATAAAAAAGTGCATTAAAAAGTGCTTAACAGAAATGTTATTCTTCTGTTATAAACAATGCAGTTAGAGTTCTAACTTTTATGTCTTCTAAGGGGAAAACACTTTTATCCTAAAGAAAAGACAGACTAGAACATGAACTTTTACACAACTTTAAAATGGGTGGAAGAAAAAGTTTGATTTAGATATAAAAGTAAAATAAACCTGACATTTTTCTTTGCCACTGCTTCATCATTATTTTATGCAAAATTTTTATGGCAACAGTATCAAAAGCCATAATTGGGAAGGCACCCCTACCATGCTCCCAGGAATGTTACTTCAGGGGCAACATCACCTTCATTATTTAAATCACATAGTGGTTGTATTTGCATAGGCTTATTTTTACTTTGTAAACTGGTTTTACATTCAGATAGTTTCAAAGATAGTAGTTTTGGCATAGGCACCCCTAAGAGCACAAGATTTAGATTTGATATACATGGAAAAACACAAATAAGTAAAAGACTCATGGGAGAGCTGTCATACATCAGAATATTTCTGAATTTCCTTTGAAAATTTATGCAGACATTTGCATACATTTTATCTGCATGGAAAGAAGAAATATCATTTTTAAAAGGCATTATTAAGGGGAAAAATATTTTATTATTTATTTTTAAGAAGTTTATCTCTTATTATGGCAGTTGCCTGGCATCATTTTTCACATACAAAGCACTGAAGGACTACCTGGGTACTACTGAGGAGTTCCTAATGCTTCTTTAGGTCTGTGTCTGTGCGAATGGAAAATAAAATTCTAAACTAGGCTATCCAGAACATATAATTTATTTCATTATTTGCATGTTTCTTTATAAGTAAATTAGTTTCTGACATAGCATTGTTCTTCTGCAGTAAATAACTTCAAAACACAGCTTCACTCAAGATATAAAATACTGGGTATTATCTTCTGCCACAGCAGTTCTGCCATCTGGAGCCAGTTGCCCAAGACCATGGACTAAAGGCTTTGAATATCCCCAAAGTGGGAGACTCTACCACCTCCCTGGGTTACTTGTGTGAGTGTTCAGCCTCTCTCACAGTAGGAAAAAAGTGTTTCCTGATGCTCAAAAGGAAGCTTCTGTATCTCAGTTTGTGCCATTGCCTCTGTCACTGGGCACCACTAGAGTGGCTTTCTTTAAAGGCTCCATCCTCTTTGGATGCCTTTTCCAGGTGTCAATACAGGTCTCTCAGCCTTTCCTAATGGGAGAGATGACCCAGAAACTTCATCCTTTTTCAAAGTACCTTGTAGGACTCTCTCCAGTCTGTCCATGTCACTCTTGTACTGAGGAGCCCAGAGCTGGACAGAGTCCTTCAGCTGTGGCCTGCCTAATGCTGAGCAGAGGGGAAGGATCACTTTCCTCTACCTGCTGGCTAAGCTTTGTCTAGAATACCATTGTTCTTTGTGGTAAGGGCTTGCTGCTGGCTCATGTTCAACCTGGTGTCCACCAGGACCCCCAGGTCCTTTTCTTCCAAGTGGCTGTCCAGCTGGCTACCCACCAGCCTGTGGAGCTATCGTATCTTAATTGAAAATAAGAACATGCAGATAGATATTAAAACTTAATCATAGAGTATGCACATGTATACAGAATGCTTTGCTTTCAAAGATCAAAAGCATCAGTGTTTTGTGTAATGGGATTTAATATAGGGCAAAAAGGAGTTTTCCACCGTGGTATTAATATTAAAGTTTCTACCCCAATTCTACTGAATGTTTGTTCTTTTTCTCTCAGTTACATCAAAACCCACAGTCAGTATCAATTTCTAATATATTGCAAAGCTTTTTTTTCCCCCGAACAGAACAATTTCCTGTATATCACAAAAATTAATAAATACTTTTGCTGAAAAATCCATGACAGTAACAGACTCTCTGACAGATATGGAGTTGTACTTGATAATTCTTATGGGTCCCTTCCAACCTGAGATATTCTATGATTCTATGACATAATATATGGTGAATATTAAAACCTTACCAAAACTGGTGTAGTCTAGTCCTGTTAGACTGGGATGAACTTCTGCACTATGTGTTGGTGTTCAATGCTTTCTGGGCATTCTAGGTTTCTGTTTTTCACTCCTGGTGGCAATTAATCAACTGAAAATCAGAGGAGGGCTGAAATTGTACCATTCCCCTTCATCCTTTTCCCAGCATTACCTGTGTCTATCGCTTCTCCTGTTTTGCTTATATCAGCTTCCTTAGTGACCTTTAGTGAGGAGAAAGTATCCTGGAGAGCTTCAGTAGACACAGCTCAAGCAAGGCAAGACCAATACAGTGGCCCTGGAACCAGTGCTGTAGCGCTGAATGTCAGACTGTGACACTGGAGAAGAATGCTACATCTACGGTCACCATGATGTGGTTGAGGAACTGAAGTAAAAGTGAATTCAGCATTCATTTACTCCACGTTACTGTTCTGGTGTTTCCCTGGGACATGTACATACACACAAGTTTTCATTTCAGAAAATCCTCTAGCGGCAAAGACATTGACTGATCTTCACTGTACTAAAAGCTGAGCATTTTAACATTTAAGATACAACATTTACTAGTAAGTGCAAAGTATTCCCATTAATAATTTAAGCTAAACCATACCTGTCAAAATAAATGAATGAAGTACAATTCACACTGCCTTACCTTGGTATTACGTATTGTGTGTGTTTACTTCATTTCTGTTTTAGAAGACTGACTCACTGTGGTTTAAGGAAATGAGCAAAAATGTCTGTTACATTACTCCAGAAGTTACTTGTTTTGCAGCTAGCAGCCCATATACCAATTACAAAAATTAAAAAATCATGAAAAGAACATCTACATTTTTGCATATATTATTATAAGTGTTTGGTTCAGGACTTGGGTCATCTGAAATAATTACCAGACGTAAGAATGTTTTCTCTGAAGGCAATTTCTTCATTTGGTACTCATATGGGTTTAATAAGTCTGAATACCCTTTCTCTGTCAGCTAATAATGTGTTCACAGACACAAAAAATGAGGCAAGGAGTGAGTGGGTAAATTATCCAAATAACTGACAGCCTGTTGAAAAAGGTACTGAGCCCAGGCTGCACAGATTTCTGCAGGTACAACCCTTTCTTCTACTCTGTTACAAATTGGCATTTTCAGCAATGCAGTAGGTTGGAAGATACATTCATTATGGAACTGTATTAATGGTATTGTCTTAAAACTACTTAAAGTTTTCCTGACAGTGCTATTCTGAAATTATGTAATCCTTCAAACTGCTATCTGATGGGTTGGTGATCTTGATGCAATTTTAAACTCAACTGTAAGCTAAAAAGAAAATTACCATTTAAAAAGAGTATTCTCCTGAATGTGTATTGCCATGTTTAAACAAAAAGGGAAATTTCATACCATCAATTTAAAATAATGATGATGGCAGACATTTAAAATTTCATTCTTTATATGTGTTTTTGCTCTTTTTGAACTACATGGGATATTTTTTTGTTCTTGATGTTTTATTTTTTTGCTTAAAAAATATCCAAATATTTTACTTCGATGATCTGTTCATTGGGCTCATTGACTTAAATAGTCTCCATTCTGACTCTCCTGTCACAGTAGAGTCTGTGATTTATCTGTTTTCATATCCATAAAGATACAGCCTTAACTAAGTGGTCTCTTGCATAATCAGACTGGCTTGGAGTTCACTGAATGTAATCTTACACTGTGTATCTCAATTAATCTTGCAGACTGTGGCTAATCACATCCCCACCGGGCAGGCTCACATATCTCACCAAGCTGGATTATTAAAATCCATATTTCACGTTAACAACCATGTGTGTGAGATTAGTTTCTAAGTAGTAATGCACCTGCCATAAATACCTCATATCTGGTATCTTCTGAAATACTGCTGCTGTCAAAGATGAAAAAGCATGATGTGCATTCAAAACTAGTTTACGTTTCTTTTTTATGGGCAAGTGATTTTTTTCTTGAGTCCTTTGCTTTGTTCTGATATACCTGAAAATCTATACAGCATAGAATGTAATGAAGACAGAACCTGGGAAAAGACATGTTCTGGAAGGACTGATAGAAGAATATGATTATATTAACTTTATTCATTTTTTATCTTTTCAAGTAAAACCTCAAGTGAGAAAATCTGCATTAATTTAGGTTCATACCATTAGATGTACATTAAGGGCTAAATTCTGTTTTACAGTAAAACTTTTTAAATCTGGAGTAACTCCAGTAAGCTCAGTTGGTCTAGAAATTTCCTTAGCATTGTCATTTTGCTAATTACATCCTGGGATAAAACACTTTCCATCCAATCAGTAGACTATTAGCAGATGATCCAGACACTGAATCTTGGAGTTTCAAGTCTCTTGGGTCTGCTATACTTCAAGCTCAATACCTTTAAAAGGCAGAATTTCTGTTTAACTCCCTGTATTCCTTAGTACAATTGCTACACTAATGCTTGGGATTCACAGTAGAGACCAAACAGACTTTTTTCTCTGAACCTTGCTTAAAAGATGTCTTTGGTTTAATGGACATAATAAGAGTTAAAAGTGTACAGCTACAAGCAAATAAGCTTTACACAGAATTGCTGAATGTGATGATGCTTTACTTAAAGCAAATAAAAGAAATTAGCATATTTATTATTTTCCTAATGTACTGCTCCTTAATTTAACTTCTCATTCCTGTGGGAGTGTGTCAAGGTCTCTCTGCATTCAGGCAAGCAGAGTTTGTCTCACAGCTGTCTGGCAGAAGCAGCTCAGGCTGACTGGTGGGATTGATGGGCACAGTCCCTGCCCTTTCACAACTTCCCAGGCTTCCTGTCAGGTGAATGCTTGAAAAGCCCCTTCTTGGAGCTCACAGATTCTTGACAGATAAAGCTGCTGTTCTGGTGATTTACAGCCTCATTGCTCCATCTTTTCTAACGAGTAAAAGCTGGTTTAGAGCAGCTATATTTCACTAGCATGTTCATTGATCATTCAGTGTTGGTGTATAGTCCTTGGATTTTGGTGCCTGGAGGAGGCAGGAAGGCAGTGGAGAATGAGAGGGGCTAGATAATCCAATCATAATCTGGAGTCTTGTTAAGGACCATATAGTAAAATCATAACTTTACCAAAAAATGGCAGGCTCTGTCTGCCGCGATGCTGTCGGTGGGGGCACCGGGCGTCTGCCCACAGTTCCAGGGGCTGCCGGGCTGCTCCGGGCTCAGGAGGGCTGACAAAGTTCCTGCAAGGTTTCACCCAACCCACCNGCCTGGCCATGAGATAAACTGAAACTGGCCAGAGCCAGTCTACCACAACATCTGTCAGTAGACTTTTCAAACCAAATGTATGCAGAATTTTCCTGTAAGAATCTCTCATTCAAATGTAGATATAAATTGACAAAAAACATAGTCAAAAAGCTTCTGTTTTCAGGGCTTCCAATTGTCCTTCAGGTCTATCTGTTACTAAATAATCATGCTAAAATAATTTAGGTTTAAGATTTTTAAATTATGATAAGAATGAGATTACTGCAAGAGAGCAGAAAAATAAATGATTGTTTAAAAATTTAGTGCCAGTTGATGATTATGTATATGTTCAGTATCATAATTTTAAAAGAATAGTTCAAATATGCAGAAATGGTGGACGTAAAGGAAAAGTTATTGGAAAATGACAGTTGCTTATGCATTACAGATGCCCAAGCCAGAAAAAGCAGCTGATTGTGCCATATATTACATATGTCACAGTTACAATTTTTAAGTTGCATTTCACATTGTGTGCTCCCCCGTACATTGAATTCTGTGTAAGAATAGTGGTCCATTTTTAAATTTTCCTAAACACTGCTTTTTTTGTTTTTAAATTAGAAGTCCATCACAATCTGAGAGAGTTATTTGGATTTATTGTTGCTTGTCTTTTGCAAACCTTCGTATGAAATCATATCAGTCACAAATTGCTCCTAATATTTTGAAGCACATCACAGAAAGTGGGAAAATGCACCAAGACAAATCAGACACCATGCTTCCGGGTAACTGCTGAACACCCCCCAGAGACACACAATCAAGAATAAGAAACATGCTCTAAGTCCTGAGGTCAAATGTTTTACCTAAGAATTACGTTAATCCCCCGGAGAAGTGCTGCTTTGAGAGTTTAATTTCTTGTAGGCAATAGAAATAAGGAAAACAAAAACCAGCAAAAGCCATCCAACTCTATGCATCCACTGACAAAAAATACCAGGAGTGTATAACATTGTCAATAATATGGCAGTTCCTAGGAGTCTGTTGTGATGGACATTTTACAAATATGTTTACAAAAACAGAACAAATAAATTTATCACCCCAAAATCTGTAGTCAGCAGGAGAGCAGACCGACTGCCTAACGCAATGGAGAATGATAACTGCACAGGGTTTTCAGATCTGGTCATAAGTAACTGAAACTAAAACTTTATAATTTTTATACAAAATATTCTGAAATACAGACTTTATGTGCCTCCTAGACAGCTAGTCAGCCTTTTCCATTTCTCTATACTATACCTGTCAAGTTATTATTTGATTCCTTTTCAGTATTTAAAAACTGAAATACACTGTGGTGATATTTCAAGATGTTAGGTCTCTGATCAGTGCTGGATTTCAGATTGAAGAGGTCACAGCAAAGTAACTGACCACCCCTGAACAAAGAGGTGCATGTGGTTATCTTTGCATAAAGAGCTAGACTTATATTGGGACTAAACACATTTTTAATCTTAACTGTCATTAATGACAATGCTCAATTGCACAGAAAGGTGATCTTGTTTCCTTCTCTAATAATTTTTGGCTGTTTGGTTGCAGAGAGCTGACCACAAAAATCCTTCCATGGGTTTGATATCTTTCTACCTGTAGAGCACAATAAATTATGTTATTAGTATCAAATCAGTGTTAACCACTGTTTGAAGCAGGGAAAAATAGTACTTTAAAGTTTTAAATTTTAAAAATTTTAATTATTAAAGGTCTTTTCATACACTGACTGCCTTAATTTGCATGAAATATGTGAGACTTCTAGCACTTGCTTCAATTTACTGCATTCATTTGCTTCAAATTGCATAAAAGACAGCTTAACCAAACTAAGCAATCTGCAGGACAATTATATTTCTAAATATATACTATTTAATTGTTAAGCAAACAGTGTTCAGCATAAGAGGGGATACTAGTGCCTGGGGAAGAAAGGGATAAATTCAAAGACTATTTCTTCACCAGCAAAATGTTTTTACCCACAGTATCTTCTGAATGCCTTATAAGCCACTTTCAAATAACAGTTTTACCTTGGACTTTCAAAATATAGATCGTCTGGGTTTAGATGGAGATAGAGGAAAGAGGATTTGATGTACTAAAGGCTTGCAACAAGTAAGCAGAAAGAAATGTTAGCGTAAACCCCAAAACCACCTACAGCATGCACAGAAACTACCACTCAAATCTGTACAGTAAATTGACTCCCCAGCATCAGGGAGCTTGCAGAGAGAATATAGGAGTGCTGCATTTTGCTCTTAAACTGTTAATTTCTATAAAGAAAATTCAGTGAATGTGAGAAAATACAAATGAATTCAGAGTTTCTTGAATAACTGAATAATCAGGTTTTGAAAATAATCTAGACTCCTGCATTTCCATATTAATGCCATTACCAAGAAGCTTTCTTATTTTCTCTCCTCTGCCTGAAGAATTCTTAATTAGTTAGCTAGAGAAGATTTGATCAGAAAACCTGAGGGAACCAGTCCTGAGAACAATCTGTGCCTCATGTAGAGGCTGTCTGGCCAAACAGGAGGATCAATTTCTGTACTCGAATCTGAATCAGAAATTCAGGAAATTTGAAACTATTCATCATATTCACAAGTAGCTTTGTCTTCTCTTCAAATCCAGAATACTGGCAGCCTAAAATTTTTTATCAAAACATGCCAGCAGCTCTATACTTTTCTTTACATCACCACTTCATAAACGATAATGCCAAATTTCTGTAAATATGTTCTCTCTTGTCTTTTCCATGTCAGCCTACTAACCACTAGTACTGTTAAAAAAGCTGAGTCCACAGAACACACACCTGCATGATTTCTGATCTCGATTTGCTGTGCCAGTTGTTCTCCTGTCCTGGGATTATAATATCCAATGCTATGTTATTTTAATAAAAGCTGAGGGGACAAAGTGAGCACCTGTATTTTTGTTCACTCCACCTGTTTGTCCTGGTACTCTGCTGTCTTATCTCAATGCAGCAGCAAAACCCATGTGGCCACCATTAGTGAGAATACTGTCTGCTCCATACAGCTTTAACTGTTATTCTTTAGTTGAGGGGGGAAAAAAATATGCAAAAACATTGAATCCAGACAGCTGCTTTTACAAATCATTTTTATATTCTAAACAATTTTATACTTGATATTCCTCTTTCAGGTCATGAAAGCATAACCTACTTATGTAAATGAGGATAAACCTTGGTACTACTAGAAGAAATATCAGACTATATTTAAGAAAAAAAAATTGAAAAAAATATTTTCTCCCTGAATCCCTGTAGAAAATAGGATAATTATTTTCTCCAACACCTTTAAGAGCTTGGTTATTTAAAATAAAGGTTGGAATAACTGCTAAGAAATGCCTATGTGTAATTTTGTCAGTGGCTGTAAATGAATGTGAACAGAAAGCAAATTTGGTTAAAAGCATGACTGGTGCTGCAAACAGTAGAGTTAAATATCATCAAAAATCACAGGATCATGGCGTCAGTAAGACATCCTGAGAGAGATCTCAAAAAGTGTCCAATCCAACCACCTGTTCAGAGCAGGGTCAGCTCTAGGGACAAACCAGGTTACTCGGGACATTTTATCCAGTCAGGTCTTCACAACCTCCAGTGACAGTGACTGCACAGGATTTTTGTGCAAGCTGTGTCACTGTTGGACCTTCATCACTGGGAAGAAATTTCTCCCTAGATCCAGTCTGAACTTCTGTTTTATCAATCTGTGTCCACTTTATTCCACCTTCCCACCCAGTGTGAAAAGTGCAGGCTCTATCTCCCTAAGAACCTCCCAGAGGCACTTGGGTGGGGTCACTCCAAAGCCATCCCTGCTCCAGGCAGAATATACAAACCCAGCTGTCCCAGCCTCTCCTCATAGGGCAAAGGCTCCAGCTCCTGTCTTGATATCCATTTGGATGGTTAATATCTTCCTTATAGTGGAGGGTACAAAATCAGACACAGTTTCTAGATGGATTCTTACAAGTGCCAAGTAGACGGTGAAAACCACTTTTTTGGATGTACTGGCTCTGCCTCTTTTACTACAGCCCATACTGCTTCAGCCTTCTTTGCTGCCAAAGCTCAGTGAGTGCTCACAGTTACCTGAGGGGTGCTCTCCAGCCTGCAGGTCTGCTGCAGCAGCTCTTTTGTGACCTAGATACATCAGTGCAGAATTAAAGAAAAATCCCCAAACCTGACTGGTTTTTGCCTTCACTTTGAAGAAGTAAAGGCAAGGGGGTTCAAATAGTAGATTACTAGAGAGTCTTAATTTAAAAAAAAGGCAAGAAATGCAATCCATTTTTGTAAGAATTGTAATAAAAAAACATATGGTCTTGCTATTTGTGAAGCAGCTGTAACCCCAGACTGTTCTCTAACACCATTAAACTTAAATGTTAGTCTTGCAATTATGTACACTAACAGCATAAGAGAGCCTGCAGACACAAAATTACGTGACTCAATTTAATATATGATTGCTAAGGCATGTAAAAGTGTGTGTGTATTTAGCCCAATATGACCTAAATGCCTAGGACATATGTGAAGGAATAAAAAGTTAAATTTAGCAAGCTTTAATAGAACTACACACACAGCGGTGTCATCCATTTCCATGCCACCCTATATCATCGTTACTGCTCTCCAGCTTCACAGGCTTCTGTCATTTCTGCTGACAGACGTGAAACAAAGTTGACATCTTTTCTGTCCATGTTACCATTGTCACTCAGAACAATATTAATCCCTAAATTTATCTTTGAATTTTGTATATTTGAAATATAAGCTGCTCCAGAAAGGTATATCGACAGGATGCACATGACCTGTGATTCAGTGGAACCTCTCAGGATGCCTTGCCTGTGGCCAAGTATACAACAGCTGTTTGGCAAAGGCCATCCTTAGGTGGGATTGCAGTTTCAGTTAACTAAAGGAGAGCTCTTACCTTCACTGACAGCCTTATAGCATTATATACATTAGCAATAGTTTCACTTATTTGTTCTGACTTGGTATCATCTCAATTGTCCTGTTCCTAACAGGTCTGTGTCTTCGACTGCTTTTGTCCATTGCTTACAAATTACTCCCTTCTGCCGTGCAAAGGTCCTTGATTGGATGACTCTAATGAAGTTCTCAACTCCCACATAACATTAGACTCTGCATTTTACTCTGAATGTTAAGTAAGTTATTTGGGTTTATGTATATGAAGTGTACATTAAGCAGAGTAGCATGAAGTAACATGGCTTATATGTTTGGCACTGATGAACAAATGAGATCTGCTGTGTGCTTCAAGGAACTACATTTTCGAAGTGTAATGCTGCAGACACTTCTGAATCCCCACAGACCATCTTTAAATATTTTGCTGTTTAGATTTTTCTTAGTCTTTCAGGACCTGTCAAAATGATGTAGTATGTGTTAGTCTTGCTGTTCCATAGACTTTAATAAAATTCGCAATACACACTATGTACTACTTTTGCTTTGAAAAAGAAGACAGAGTTCAGCAAAAGTATTTTAACATGTTATCTCAATATTTTTTTTTCTGTTATTATAGACATTATATCAGTTCCTAATGGTTTATATTAACATCCTAATGCTATATTCTCTGGAAATATCAAAAAAGTGAGAATATATTTTTCTCTAGAATGGTCTGGTCTGATGGAGACTACTAAAACATTTATGAATTTGATGGAGAGGCAAACTTCCAAACTGGCTTCCTTTTATTATCACAGCTAAAAGCATATAATCAGAACCCATAAACATCACTGGCATAATTCTTTTATTAAATTAGAAGTAAATATGCTAATTTATAAGGAATTAAAAACTCAAAATGTTTTCTAAACATCTTATGATGAAGACAGTCTTAGATACAAAATAACTGCAAAAACCCACACACAACAACAAAAACACAAACAAACAAACAAAAACCAAAACCAAACCAAAAGCACAAAAATCCCCTCGCGTTTTGCTTCTGATTTTAGAACTAGATATATTATGCGGAATTTATTTTATCCATCTTTATGTTTCCACTTCTGAAGTGTCATACCCAAAATTTGTGAACATAAAGAACTTTAAGAATAGAATTCATCTGTTGTCCTGAGTTTTGCAGTTTTTCAGTGTTTCTCTTTGCTGTGATACTTTCTCACACATTCTGCTGTAAACATGGCCTTGGTTTCTTGACAACTATCTATGTTTTGTTAACTGTCCTTGTTGTTTGTCATTCCATTCTCCTAGGCGGAGACATGATAGATTTTTTCCTTTGACCAATGGAATGGAGAGGTAGTGATTTCTACCTCCAATCCACAGTGATTTGTAAAAACATATAAATAAAGGTCAGAGGGTTCTGCCCTCTCTCTTTTTGCCCTCTCTTTTGCTTGCTCTCTGTGGTCTCTCATTTTGGCTCTCCTTTTGCCTCCTCAGCCTGGTCGGCCCATCCGTGCTACATTCATCCACTTCAGTGGGAGATTAATTATGCTCTTCACCTCAGATGTATTTATTTTCCTTCACTCCCTATAAAATGTCTCAGAGTGATTTGCTTGATGTAGACACCTGCACTTGAGTGTGTGGATCCCATCCTATTACCTTTATACTATAAGAGTGATGTGTTGTCAGTTCAATTGTTTTTAATAGTTTAATATTACAGGGTATTCACTGTTTATCATGAAATGTAGGGTTACAAATCCAATACTTATCTATAAATTCCATATTGCAGGTAGCATTTACATTCTTCTGAAGAAGTAAACAGAGATCTGAAGATGCTTTTGAGGGTAGGACTTTGATCAAAGAAAATTATAATGCAGAAAAGTTTGTCACTTCCCCTTTTGGAGTCCTTTAATTTTTTAAAAATGAAAATAGATAATTAGTTATTAGATTTTTTTCAGTTTGCCATTTAATTTTAACCATCTGCTTTCTAGACCTCACTGTAAGAAAGCCTTATGTCATAACTATGCTTCAGTGACTTTTTTTTTACTTCCTCCCTAAAACTTTTGTAAGGTGAAATTTGAGAATTTTGCACATTTCTCTGGTATTCATATAAGTGAGACAAGATTTGCCAGTATCAGATCAGCCACTAAGCCATAGGAAATCCACTGTGCATTGTATGATGACACATTTCTGATTTGGAAACATCATATCAAAATGTTGTGTGCCAACAAGTTACACTGTCACAGGAACAGAACTTGCAACAAAAGACTAACTCAGTCTATAGTTCGATTTCTGAATATTATTGTTATTATTTCATTTACATGTTTGTACCCAAAATTATTAATGTCCTTCAAAAACAAAAGTACTTGAATTGAATATTTCAGTTACCCATTTAGTTCATAGTTACTAGCCAAACTATATGAATTAAGCTGTAGATACTGGGAGTTTGCCTATTTTGTGGTTTTTTAATGTTTTATTATCTGGTAATTAGCTAGAGTTTATTGTTATTTGAAGGTAGTTAATTTGAAGGTGAAATCTGGGACGTACTTACATAATGGGGGAAGACTGAAGTGAAGAGTATTTTCAGTCTACACTGGAAGAAAAAATTACTTTTAGAAAAGTGGCAATATGCCAGCTTCACTGATAATGGTTGGTAATTAACTTCAACAGCAGGCTGCACACCTGCTTCAGGAAGTCTAAGGGTGTAAAGCATTATCCCCTGAACTCCCAAGATTTTAA
The DNA here is from genome assembly GCA_013400735.1 of Pomatostomus ruficeps. Taxonomy (NCBI): domain Eukaryota; kingdom Metazoa; phylum Chordata; class Aves; order Passeriformes; family Timaliidae; genus Pomatostomus; species Pomatostomus ruficeps. The sequence goes on from VYZT01021396.1 coordinate 15,295, forward strand.
TTTTCTTATTTGGGCCCCCAAACTCAGCACCACAGGGACAGATGGCTGAGCAGCACTGTACTTCAGTGGATCAGAGTTCTGATGTTTCTTTGAGAGAGGAAAAACTGTGGGATGTGGCCAGACTTTTCCCATAGACCAGAAGTTATTCTAGTGCTTATAATAATTTTGCTGATCAGGTTTTTAAGCTGTTGCACTGAAAATAAGTGTACTCCTACAAAACCTACTGCAACTCTTTGATGTCTAGGGACTATATACAGTAGCTCAAAAACAACACTGAAAAGGTCATACATGTGATATAAATGAGTCTCATTTAGTGTGGTCTGTCAGTTTAATGTAAAGATTTGCAAAGACAAAAATGGAAAAATAGGTATTTTAAAAACTACAGGTTTAATGGTTGAAATGAAAAGACTGTGCTTCACTCAGTATTTAAACTAGTCTCATCAGAGCCCAAAACACAAAACGTTGCCCTATGTGTGAAATTTATCATGAAGATTAAGCATATGTTTTTTATCAGTATGGACAATATATTTATTTATTTTTCCTTGGAGACTAATGGAGTTCAACACATTTGCTTGTGAAAAATTTCAAGATTATCCCAATATTACAAATGATGAAGCTGAAGCAGAGAGAGACTAATGGATTTTCCTGTCTCTGGAATTAGCCATAAAAGCTAGTCATTATTTCAGTATTTGGTGCTGATCTTAGAGTGTATTTAAACACTCTTTTACAAAAACCATTGGTGGTGAAAATTGAAAAAAAGCATGAAAATTTCTAAAAGGCAAAACTAGGACAATACTTGAAATAGTAGTGAGTAATTTTGAAGAAAAGTTCAATACCACTCTGAAGCTTATTGCACTTTCCTTTTTTAATTCCCTCCAGTGAGTTTGCAGTCTTTTATGCTGTTTCTTTTTGTTTCCATACAAAAATAGTAATACTGACCTGGCATCTCTCCCCTCAAAAATGGAAAACTACAGCAGAAAGACTTCAGTGTGGTGTGACTAATCTTAAAAACTTTGAAACAAGTCTTGTTTCTTACTGGTAGAGCTGAGTTATTTCTTCCTTGGTTGTTGTATTGGTTTTGCTCCTTTCTCAAGCTGTTAAATCAAAAGCCACTAAAAGTATGGATATTTGTCACTAACAGTGACCTCTGGACTCCTTAAGATCCTTGGATTTCCAAATAATTGAATATCAAGAAGTGCATGAATATTTTGAAGACCACTTATGCTGCTTCATCTCTGAAATTAGTCAAGTAAGGTTTATGCATCTTGCCAAATGTCCAGAGTTTGAGGAAAAAGAGGTGCACGCTTAGGTAAGAAAGCAGTATATTTGGAGTTAAACATCTTTTCTTTTTTATTAAGCAGTCCAGATTACTGTGTCTTTGTAAACCAGGAATGTTATTTCAGGCATAACATTAAGAAAGTGTAGCGTATAGTGATGTTAATTTAATATGACTTAGACACTTGAATTATTCAATAAAATATTTCTTTATTCAATAAAAACTTATATTGAAAAATTGAAGGCCAGCTAGAAGGGTAATTTCAAAAGAATCAGCACCTAGTATACACAAATTTAAAATTAATTAAATATAGAAGAATATTTGTTGACCGAATAAAATTTTAGCTAGTAGTTTATTGATGCCCATAAGTACTGGCAAGAGGCATCTGTATAAATATTTAATCACAGTTGTATTAAGTGTAACATTTTTAATAATTAGGATGACGTTAGCCTGATAAGAAAGGCTTTCTCATGGTGAATGTACTTTTAAAAAAATAAATGGATTTCAAAGAAAAAGTTCCCTGACATAAAAATGTAGTTGTTTCCTCTAGAATACAAAATTGCTACCCTTGTTTTGTAGATAGTAGTGTCTGAAAATATGCATGAAGTAATAGGGCTAGGTCTCGTGTACTGTATGAGCTAAATTTTAATGATATTTTCATTTCTTTTCTCCAGTTTCTTTTATCAACATTTTAAATCCAGATTTGTTACTTGCAGAGTGATATTTTGAAGACCTCATGTGTCTCTGGAAATGTACTTTCTGAAGTGCATTCCTCCAGAAATTTCCATAGTATTCATCACTGAATCACACCTCAGAGCAGCAAGCACACTTATTCTACACAGTTAGAGATTTAATTAGATGTTCTAGACTTTTAGAGACCAATTTTTCACTACATATTGCATAACTCACAAATAATAGTAATCAATGAGCTTACAAAGCACTGAATTCCTGAGAATGGTCATGGATCTCTAGGGTTCAATCATAATAAAATAATTGGAAACAACAGCTATTTTGTAAATGCATCTACACAGCCTTAGAGTCATTTTTTGCATAATTCATAAAAAAACCCTGTTGCAGTGCATGTAGCTGTGGCCACCATGGCCTCAGAAGGCAAGACATCAGATGCTTGGTAGTCTGACAACTCAGTCTAACAGCACTCCCTCTGGGTTATGGCAAGAGCCCAAATCCTGTGTGTCCCCTGTTTGCATATTTCAAGTTGCGGGGTTACTGCTTTTCCCTCCCTCTTTTATGCACAAGTTTATGAATATGCATCCTCTTAGTTGAATATGTATTAAGCCTGGAAAGTTCTATGTTCTGAGGTCCCTCATTGGTTGTTCCTTGTTATCCATCCCTTGAGTAACCACATTGGTTGTTTCCCTTAGCAATCAGTCCCTTTTGCCCTGTTCCATTGGTTGAAACCCTTTCCCCGCCTGTTCAAGTGGGGAGGACCAGATAAAGGCGAGAGAGTCTCTTTTAGAGGCCCAGCCAGACCCCTGGGCTTCCTAGCTAAAGCACACCACAGCCTCAAAAAACTACACAAACTTCTCAGTACAAATAAAATGATAATGACTTGTATGGTTTCTTAAAAAAAACCTTTTGTTTTTTCAAATGTGACAAGATTAAATATGTAACACTTGAACTAAGCAAAACCCTACCTTATTATCTAAAGGAAATACTGAAGTGTCACCCTGAATTCCATGAACAATCTACTCTAAGTAGTCTTGAGAAAAAATTTTCTTACACTCTTCATTTGACCTGTCCCCCATACAGGAAAGAATGCACAATTAATTAGAAGTTGTTATTTCTCTATTGTATAAAATGTGCAGCCTAAACAGTCACATACTCCTGGAGGTCTGCTTCTGAGTCTATGAGTACTAGTAGGGACATTCTCATATTTTCTCAGGCAAGACATCTGTGCTACCGATGTCTTCTTTCTCTTCCGTCTGAAATTCATTTGATTTGTCGTGGCTTGATTTTGGTTAAGGGCTGGGTACCTACGGTAGTCATTCACTCGTTCCCTCCCCTGCCACAGCTGGGTAGAGGAGGGAAGGAGAGAGGGAAGAAAAGAAAAAAAAAAA